>WOGO01003422.1:0-14371 GCA_015342085.1 Leptinotarsa defecta | reverse complement strand
TGTATTGTAAAGGCGATAAAAATAATATATGAAACGAGATATAAACATTCTTGCATACCATTTTTTAACTTTGAAAAATATGTCAGCTTCAGGGTATGCTTAGTGGCGGAAGTCCATACATGAGAACAATACTCCAAAAAAGGTTTGATCTGAGCTCCATAAACCATCAAAAGTTGCTGAGGTGTGTATAGTTTTCTGGTTCGAAATAGAGTTCCAAGCATTTGAGAAGCAGCCTTTGCAATTCCAGCGACATAATTGTGCCAAGACATATATTGGTGTTCTTTTTAACACCCAACAAACTTATCGAAGCAAAAAACGGAATATTCTGTCCTGAAATTGTTATATCCAGTTCGGAGACATTTATCTTATCTGGAAAAACAGAAACTATCACCAAATACTGTTAAGAATAGTATACAAAACTTCAAGAATTATGGATATATCAGAGGCAATGTGTACAAAAATGACCAAAAAAATTAATTAGTTTGCAGCTGATTATTAACTAAATAGCCATTATGTATTAGTTAGTCAATTTCAAAATTGTGTAAGCTGTTACGATAACGCTCACCAAAAAATTATTAAACGAGTTTTAGAAAAATTAAAAACTGTCTTCACCTACCATTTAAATTGTCTTTATAAATTTTAAAGCCACGAAGGTGTAATTTCTTATGGCACAATAAACATTAAATTGCCAGGACTCTTGAAAATTCAGTTCCTTAAATGGATGTACATTTGTGTCGCTCCAATAATGGCAATTTCGTCGATTAAAAATCCTTCTTCGCTTCATCCGTTCAGGTAATATTATTCAAAAAAACATTTTCTTGAGATCGAAGTAGGAGGAATTCACAGAATTCAACTCTTCCTGAAAAGTCTGTCTCTTCAAGATGTTGAACTTTGGAAAAGACATATGGATGAAACTCGTGGTTTCGCAAAATTCTTATTTTTGATGCCTGAAATATTCCCTATCTATTCTAATGCTACTTGTCTGGTAGATATTTGTGGGTATGCCGCAGAATATCCCAAAATTGCAATTTCAATATTTTCATTATTAACTACTGGTTTATTTTTCTGCACTCTTGCTCGTACGGATCCAAAATTTTCAATTTTTGTATGATTCTCTTGACAGTATTTGGTAATGGTTTATTTTTTCCAGAAATCAGTCCTTAAAATAACTCTATCACATTCTCTGTCAATAACAATTAAATAATCTTTGTTTGGGTAATTCAATCGTCCTGGTATGATTCATTATCGACAATTTACAAGTGACAAGTGACATTATCATAACAATTGATTGTTTTCTAACGCCTCGCCTTCATGGCCAACTGACAAAATTTAGAAATCGTATAAAAAGTATTCTGTGAATAGAAAAATATTCAATTGCAAATATTTCAAAAAATACCAATTTTTGGAATACGTATCCGTATACGAAGGTTTATTAAATTTAATTTATATTCTTCTCTCTTAACCACCTTCTACTGACAATAATCAAAATTTCATATTAAGTCTATTGAATTTGGTTTTATTCCACAAGGAACCCGACCAAAATATGAAGATGAAGGTTTCCTCATTCGTACAAAAAATTGGAAATTATTGTAGGGTTTGCAAACATCATTTTTAACAAAAAACTTGAAATGTCAAAAAACGGTTAGATTCACATATAGGGCACTAGCCAGAAAAATTTTTCAGATTCTGATGTAGAATCGAAAAATATAATAATATATACGGTGTTCTATTCAAAATAACGAAGTTGACACCTACTTCCGGTGTAACCGAAAGTGCCATCACTTTGAAAATATTTCAGCCGAGATGCCCCTATGTACTCTAGTATTTTGTCGAATTTTCAGATTTTTTGTAATCACAGTTTTTCCATAATCGATGGATGCAATTCCTGGTAATCATAACTTCTTCATATTATTGTTTTGATCGAAGGAAGGATATGTTAACAATATACCATCAATGTGCATTGTCAACCATGTCTGGAACACAAGGATTGAAAGGAACTTTTATCCCCGCCTCGAATCCAATTATATTTTTACAAATTATCACGAAGCCAGTATTACTTCTGATATAGCATGTGAGAAACATGTGAAAAACGTTATTTCAGTTTGAACACATTATTCTATCTTTTGGTAATTTTATTCCTTCTCTGATCGGATTTCATTCGATACAAGAACGAAAATTGATATTTCTATGGCTGGATGGTGATGATTTTATGTCACAATCACAAAATGCATGTCCAAGCAGAACATACTTGGGACCCTAATCATATGATGATGTTGAACAATGATAATCATCTTTACCAACCTTTTCTCTGTATTGACAATAAATTGTTACACCTGAATAAATCATTCTGATCGTTTCCATTATTACATGGGCTGAAAAGTATCGGGCCTAACACATAGAAAGAGCTAGTCTTATTGCATTCACCGCTTTTTCAGTTAGTAGGTACTAACTTTCAAAATGAAGTTGTTGAAATTTCATAATATTCCCCTCATGAGTTTGTGAGTTATTGTGCTAAGAGTGACACACACTACTTCTGTCATTTTCAAATCAACAGATCAAAAACAATTTCCTATTTTAAATTTACACTATTTCTTGATGGGAAAAATACCGTTCAAGCGAAGCAATGGCTTTTTTTATAAGGTTTCAATCCGCATCAACCACATGGGGTTATTAGCGGCGATACATATGAGATACAGTTCATATCAATATAAAATAAATTGAATTGAATACATGGATTCGTTTGACATATTGTATTACGATATTCCATTCGTTATTTAGAATAGTGGTTATGTCTCCGGTTAGCTTCAAATCGTTAATCTCTTGTTGGTGTTGTTGACATGTGACTAGGTGTTCACTGTTCCACCTACTTCGAGCTTTTTTTTCGTTAATTATTTTATTTTAACACGCTTTTATTAGCTTCACCATTATGTATGTATGTGTATTTGTTTATTTATAACGCTCAAGCTCGAGATCTGTATTTGACAGAATTATCGACATTACTGTTGATCTATTCGCGGGCAGATGGCGCTGTACGTAACCTCCTTGATATAATTCGAACTCACTTTATATGTATTTCTTCTTAAAACGTATTTTTTCATTATCACGCCTTTATTAGCTTCACCTGTATGTATTAAATATGTTTGTTTGTTTGTTTGTTTGTTTGTTTGTTTGTAACTCCCCTTTTCATTTCATATTTATCCCCGTTTGAACGCTCGGGATCTGTATTTGACAGAATCGTCGACATTAATAATTGAATAGAACTGGCCGATACTTGATGAAAATCCATATTAAAAAACTAATCAATACAGTTTATTGTATGATTTTCACTATAGTGAAAATCATTTTCACTATAGTGAAAATCATACAATAAACTATATTGATTAGTTTTTTGTCGACATTATTGCTTGATCTATTCGCAGGCAGATGGCACTGTAGGTAACCTCCTTGATATAATTCGAACTCACTTGACATGTATTTCTTCATTTGTAAAAAGTATTTTTTTATTAACACGCGCACCTGCTGCCTTATTTGTAACCCTCCTTTGTGCGCCTGCTGCCTTCCTTGGGCTTGGTAGCTGATTTTCATGCTCCCTCTCCGGAATCGGAAAATAACAACGGTCATTTTTCTAAACAATATACGGCTGATTGATCCCAAAGTTTAGATAAAATAAATATAGTTTAAAAAGATTAAAAAACACGATTTTATAGCATACGAAACAAAAAAATGAAAAATAAATATAGATTAAAATAACTAAAAAACACGCTTTTAAAGAACATTGAACAAAAAAGTTAAAAATATTTTTTTGAATATGCTCAAAACAATAACTAACGAAAAATACTAGTATTATTGTGAAAAAAACGTGGGTGCTTTGTGCCTTATTTTTTGTATATCAAGCGCGCGTCGCTTTTTTCACAATAATATTAGAATTTTTCGTTCGTTATTGTCTTAGGCTTATTCAAAAAAAGAATATTTTTAACTTCTTAGTTCGATGTTCTTTGAAAGCGTGTTTTATAGTTTTTTAAAACTATATTTATTTTTTCTTAGTATTCTTCGAGTGGAGTACCAAAAATGAAATTGATGAAATTGGGGACACGTGTGAATCGTTGCATCAATGCCACATACCACTACATGGATTTCTACAATATGCTGTGTAATGCTCGTTGTAAGTAGTGCCACTGTGGTTCGAAAGTGCATATAGATTATAACGACAAGGAGCCACATTGTCTGCTGAATAATTGCTCATATGTATTCCATCTGAAGAAAAGTCAATGGAAACATTCAATTTGCCTCTGAACCTTTCTGTTGGAGAGAATATTTTTAAATGAATCACTAAAATACTGGCAAACTTATAAATTGATAGGGACTTTGTATATTTTCTTCTTTCCTTGCACGTCGACCTCGTTGGTTTTTCATTTCCATTCAGAGTTTCCTCTCTTGTGAAGCAATCCAATGACAAACTCAATTGGCCAGTTTTTTGAGGTATTGGGAAATTTTTTGTATCGGACCTCACAAACCGTACCGCTTGTTTATCAAATCTGAGAATAAATAACAAATTTCTTCATCTGATTTTATGAAGCAAAGGAAGATTAAACTGTTTTAATCTTCCTCTTGAAGATGATCACTTGGTGATCGAAACACGTGTTGAGGTGTTAAAAATAGCGATTTGGTGTTGGGAAAAAACTCCAGTAATATTCAGTACAAAAATTGATTATAGATAGATTTTTAACTAATATTCGACTCATAAAAATGAAATACCCTTCAAGATAATAACTGAATAGTGAAAAGTGAATTTTTATTATATTTTTCTCGGTTTTAGATACTGATATTCAAGATAGATTTCGAATTCAAAACTTATTCTAGATATTTCAAAAATTAAATGAAATCAAACTGGGTTAACTGAAATTTTAATTTCAGTTTTAAGTTTCCAAAATATTTTATGAGTCGAAAATGTTTTTCTGTTCAAAACTGCTCTAGTAACTGTTTTGTAACGAACCATCAATATGATATGAACTTTTAGATGTATGATCTTTCGTTTAAAAAGTCTAAGAAAAAATCCTATCATTCTATAATTCCTGATAATATTTTAAATGCCAGTTTTAGAAAGAAAAAAAAAGTCCAAACTGTGGACTTCTTTACAATAAAAATAAAAAAATTCGTAAATCATTGGAAACATTGTTTTGTGTATTACGTTACATGGAAAGTGGAAAACAAGACAGTTGATGATTTGATGAAATCAACGATATAAACAATCGTCAATATTATCTCTCTGAGTACATCGATTTGCTGTTAGGATGATAAAAACAATTTCCTACGTTACCTCCAAATGTCCGTTCCTCAAATTTTTAAACTTTCCAAAATATCTCACAACGACACCAAGTGTGTCCAATCTATTTTTAAACTCGTTCAAAAAATAAACAAATCGCACACAAGGTACCACCGGTACCAAATTGAAGAACTCGATCTTCACAGCCGTTAGCTCGCGTGGTACTACGCGGTCTCCCAGAACGGTCCGCGGTACGACTTTTCGATTCTCATCAACAGCTGGTGAATGTCTGGTTTGATGAAAAATGTCTTCGCGACACCATTCTCCAGAGGCGATTGTTCGCCCCACTCATTAGGATTGCTTTGTTGTTTCATTCGTATTTTAAAGGAAAATTTAAGTGTAGAGAGAAAGGCACTCCTGAAATATTTTTTCTGTATGAAGAACATTTAACTAACTTCTATAAACATCAGAACTGTAACAATCTCCTCTATACGCGTTTTTAAAACCAAATAAGCATCATCAGGAGTCTTTCGAAAGCATTCAGCGGTTAATGTCAGTCTCAACAATTTCAGACAATATTCTTTAGTTCTATAGTAGTTCATCAAGTCGTGTTGGGTAGACGATTCTTCGCTATTCAAGTAACACTTTTTAGTGAAATTTTCACAGGAGAGTTTACAAACCCATATTACGTGCTTCATTATTCAATAGCTTTCTCAGGCGTGTCCATAGCTTCCTCATGCGATTATGAACACGCCTACAGTCGTCTCAATCATCTTCTGATGATGTTAATTTGGTTACCGAAACGTGCGTCGAGAGATATCATTCTTGTTCTGGTAAGGAAAAGGTGTTTTCAATAAAAATCAGATCAGCTGATATAGTCTGCGGCTGTCGATCAGTTTTCATTTCAATACGATAGTCATCTTCATCTTGATCAGGTTGCAAACTTATCCCTTACCCTTTCAACTGTCTTTCATCAGGAGGACGAGTGGTTCATGACGTAGGGTGTTTTGGTGGCGACATAAAGGTCAATGACATCTATGCCGCTCTAGCCTTGTGTACCCCTTCCTGACTGGGGTATTTGATGAACAAACTGTTCATTTTAACATACGTGGTGGGGCCTTCACTTAACCGAGTGACGGGGCCTTCTGAATTGAGTGGGGTCGTCTATAGTGTAATCTACAACTTCCCTGATTAATGGGTTATTATGAGTTTCCGCTGATTCGAAAACTCTCTGATTCCTTGACTGAATGGACTGCCGTATAGTTAACAGTTTCAAATCTCTGCGGATGGCTTCATTCCGCACGAACCATGGATCATTCACCAGCATCCTGATTAGTTTCTTTTGCGGTTTGACGGAACGGTTTGTCCCCAAGCGCCTGAAGCTAACATAATGACAGGCTTGAACATCATATTGTATAATAAAATCTTATTTCTAATATTGAGCTTAGAATTTCGGTTGATCAGAGAATAGAGTTTGGCTATTCCCATTTGTACTTTGCTCTTGATATGTTCAATGTGATTTATCCAGGTGAGTCGGCGGTCTACCCAAAGACCTAGGTATTTGACTCGCGTCTGCCATTCGATCTCCCTGCCTGAAATTGTGACTCTTCTCATTTGTTTGAAATGCTGTTGACATTCCAAAATACGACCTTAAGAGAACTAGGCAATGTTGGTTGTCTACCCATTAACAGGTTCCAAGTTAGTATGCTGGTGTTCATCGTAAACATTTTTTCGAATACGTGAAACTGGACTAACAGTTTCTTCATCGGGTCCAGAGCGAAACAGATGTCACTAACCTTCGACGAGCAAGGACTATTGGACGCTTCGGTCGGCTTGGCGGAGGTGATGCCGCTCTTTGCCGCTCCTGCATAACTCATCCTCGGGCAAGTGCCAGATGCTCCAGCAGGACGCCTCCTAGGTGTAGGTGCATTTCGGAGGGCATTTGCAGCCACCTTAGTCCTTCTGCGAACCTTGGGGAACTCAGGACAACCTCGGTAGTTCGCAGTATGCACCCCCTTGCAGTTATTGCATTTCGGAGGATCTGCTCTTGGTTTTTTGCATTCACCTGAGAGGTGTCTGCCGGCGCACTTGACGCAGATGGGGATGGCTAAGCAGTTACTTTGACTATGCCCGAACCGCTGACATCGGTGACAGTGCCCTACCAGTGTCTTCTGGTGTTGAGGCTCAACCTTAACATTGACGTTAAGGAGGACCCGTTCATCATCAATATGTTTCTGATTTTGGCTCACTTGAACCAAAACCAGAGGAAGTGGACGATTTCCACGCATCATCCCGGAGACGGATGATGGCTGGAAACCTTTCTCCACCAAGGCATCCTCGATGTCTGCGGTCTCCAGATATTCTGTGACTCCTCTGAAGACAGCTCTGATTTGCCTGTCTTCAGGTAAGGTGTACGTGTGGTGAGGGTTTTTTCCCTCACCAGGAGTTTGGACATATTCCTATAGTCCTCGATCGTAGAAGGCTGAACCTTGATGCCGTCGACCAGGTTCACCGCTTTTGTGTAGTTAATCTCATGGTAACAAGTTTCTTAAATTGAACCCACTTGTCCTTCTGACGAATGGGAGGACTCGTGTTCTCTTGGCGCTTTGGGGCGCTTCACAACTCAAAGGAAGAGGGGAGACATTTCCCTGATCGTTGGTATTTCGAACCTGATTAAGACTTTGTGGTGACTGTCTTGGGACCGACATGTCTCCATCCATGGAAGACTCTGTTGTCGAGAGTTCCGACTCCGACGCACTATTTCTAGCTTCATCTCGAAGCTTTGTCTTCTTGGCCACTTTTTTGGGCTTCGTGTCGGTATTTTTACTTACCGGAGCAGCTGGCTTGGGAGGACGAGGAGGAAACTCTTCCGGAAGACGACATTTTTGTTGGCCGGTTCCTGCGGCTTGATTATATCCTTTTCTGTTTCTGATTGAGCAGTGAGGGTGGTGTTGACGGGAGTATCTTTGGGGGATACTTTCCGTGGCGTGCGCTCGAGAAGCTCCTTGAAACCTGGTGGGGGGGCAGAGGGCATCCGAACTACCGCCCCGGGGCTGCCTCTTAGCAGCTCTGATGGACTCAGGCCCAAGCGGTCAAGCAATAAACCCATAAGGGTAATTACTTCACCCCTGTTCCTGGCCATCAGGCTGTCGAGCAGTTCCTCCATTCTACTATCAAGATATCTCACACCCTTTGATGTCCCAAGGGCAGGCGATGATAAAATAAACAGTCTCGTGAATTGATAAATCAGAACGCACTTACCAGAAGCCTGGGCGGTTCTTGCACCCTTTAACCAACGCAATCACTAACACGAGAGATTAACTACTGGTGAACGGCTGAACATCCACCAGAAACAATCGTTTTTATGGAAAATTTCTTTGAAATTATTACAGCGAAATTATCACAGCGAAAGTTAATTGAATTTTCAGTTTGACAGCTAACATGTAAATGTAATGTGATGTATTTTTCATTTCAAATGACGCAAATTAATCTTTTATTTAATCCCCCCTCCCAAGGAATACATCTTGAATACGTCACCATTGGTTCTTGTTGTTCCTATGTTACCTGGATCAAACCAGAGTTTTTGACAGTTATTATATTCTATAGATGTCAATGTAAATCAGTGTTGTAGTGATAGATAATATCATACTTGCGGAGTAGGAACACCAGAAAATATCTGACATTTGAATAAAAGGGATTATAATATTGGATTCCAAACAACAGAAAAATCAGTTTTCAAAATAATAGGTCCTTTATTCTTCATTTCTATGGCCTCTTTTATGATACTTTTGCATATTGCCAGGCAAATACTGATGGATATATGTAGGTAATCAAGAAAATTATTATGATAAATTAATTATTAGGTAAATGAACTTTTTTCGTCCATGGGTTTGTTAATAGATTAATGGAATTCGATTAAACAGTTCTTCGAAAAGGATCAAGTGGCGATTAGTGAAACACCGAGCAAAATGTAACACTGGTGACATTACGTGTTTTGACAATCTCAAACAGCTGTAACCGAGCATCACTTATAATTTCGAACATCGTGAGTAATTTGGCCTAGTTAAGTTTTCTTGTCTTAGAAAACAAGTAGTTTGTGGTGAGTACTTATATTTTTCATTCAATCTTCAATTAGTTGGTGTTTGAAAAGTCCCTAAAGTTCATTATATTTATCATATTGGTAACCTATGCATTCAAAAGAAATATTTGTTTTTTACAGTAAAGCGAAGGGAAATTGTAACATGTTACACAGAAACAGGTTGAGTATTTTTTTTATTTCTAGGAAAATAGTTCAAAATCTAAAAAGAATAAAATTCGTTTGTTTGAAAGTAGTTGACAATGTTCCATAGTGAATTTCACTAGTTCTGACTTCCATTGTCTAATATGATTTGAAATCTATAAAAGAACAAATAAAATCAAAAGGAATAGCTAAAGTATCAATGTGATTAAGCAATAAACCGTGAAATGAAAGTACAATAAAACGATCAAATGCTTGAAAAAGGTATTGTAGGTATAGCGAAACACGTGTCGCGGTTTTTGTAAAACCTTTTATAATGAAAATCATACAATAAACAATATTAATTAGTTTTAATATGGATTTTTGTCAAGTATTGGCCAGTTCTATTCAAGTATCTCAACCAGACTTGAGGCTTCGTGTGGACTTCTTCAATGGCCAGAGTTTCAGTTTCAAAGCACATAATTATATGTTGGCTATAACTGGTGAAAGTAGCGATCCCATTGGCATTCCTTAATTTTGCGGATTTTGTTGATTTGAAAGTGATTGACAATGTTTTTTTGCGAGTGTCCAAACTGGATGGTGTAAATGATATGAAAAAATCAACAGAATAGTTAAAAAGGAGTGTTTGAGAAAAACTTCTTTATGTTATGCACCAACAGAATATCTAATAGAATGCTCAAAAATGTGTGACACGATTGAAACTAGAAAACTAGCATATCAAATGGTCGAACACCACAATTGAAAGACGACAATAACTTGAGAAGATGAAAAATTGCTGGAAAAGATTACTTATATGGTAACATCACAAAAAATATATTGAAATGTTTCAATTCAAGTTGGAACATATTTTCATTTTTTATAAGTTTATTTACTTATGTTTTATATAAACTTGTTATCGAAACATCACTGAGGTTGATTTATTTTTCGCATTTCATTTCCATCAAGTCAAGTTAAGTTAATTGCCATAGTTTGTCCTATCTTATTATATTATACCCCTATCGTTGTTAAATTATATCCCAGACGTCTGGGATACTTTTTGTTTCTATATTTCTAAACCACTAACTAACGTTAGGTACTCTAGTTTCGTCCTGACATTTTCAAACCAATGGAATAAACTGGAATAATTGACAACGTTAACCCTTATATATCGATACTCCATTGTAGGTAATAACAGACGGCCTTAACTTAACTGAGTATCTGAATTTTGTTTAGCTGTGACAATGTGGGTACGCTAATCTGAAGAATGGGAAGTAGACCAGGTCGATTTGGTCATTTATACTCTGACCATCTAAGCACCAGAGTGCTCCAAAACATTATTATACATAGTCCACGTGATCTCCCAAACAAGGCTGCTTGTACAGAGTCGCACTAAGAAACGACCGATTTTTTTATAATATGCGGTATAGGACATTTTTTAGATGGAGTGTAAGGACACAAATTAGCAGTTTCTTCAGCCGTATTAGTACCTGACACTTCAAAAATTTTCTTTTTTACTTCAAAATACCGAATATGTACACACCACAGGCGTTAAAACGCAACTCACCACTCTGATCCTGTAGCGATATACCTGAATTAATTCCGCCAGCCAATTGCAGTGCAATCCTATCATCCAGCATAGGGAGGCTTGTTTATCTTACCCAATAGATGCTTGGAGATCATGCTTTGATCACGCATCTATCATTGTTTGGGTTACTTTGTTTGTTGGATCGACAGAGTTTGGTAGGTTACATCGGCAATGCTTAAGCTTATGAATTTTCAAGCATTCCTAGTTCCAACCCTTGCTTGCATAGTGCAAAATTTCCGTTTCGTTTAGATTTGGGAAATTTTGGCTTCATTCCAAAGAAGCTATTCATAAATATGTCTGCTAAAAGTGTTCTTGAACTGTAAGTTATTCCGATTTGGGCATACATCGTCGAAGATTCAAAAGAAGTGGTATAGTCTAATATGACTTGATCTAATATATTTAAAATGGGAGACTTACATTCGTTGTACGGTATGTTGCAGAACATACTCTTTACATTAAATGAAACTAAAAATAAATTATGTGGCGTGGTTTGGTTATTTATTTTTTCTATTGAAGTGAGATGATTTTTAATGTAATGCTGTGACGTGGGACGAAATTGGTAATATTTTTGAATAACTTGTTAAGCTGAATTCCTAGTTCTCTTACCAGACTGTTTATATACGAAACTACCGACCTTATGCGTTTTTATTAGGTCGCATAGTTTAGGGCAGAACGGGGTCATGTTAGTGATTTTTCATTTCTCTAATTCAGTGAAAAAGGTTTAATATATGAAAGAAAAGTTTTCAGTTCATTTTGAACTGGAAATATGATCTCCTACCACGTAGTATAACGACTACATCCATCAACTTTTCCTTACACTGATCTCCACTTGACCCTTCTGAATGCAATAAAATTATAATAGAGCACACATCTTTCAGCTTCATCATCAAATCTATAAAACTCATTTCCAATCTCTCATGAAGACAGAAAAAATTATTGATTTACAATTTGGCAGAAATACAATGACAGAAAAATATATTTAGTTAAATCAACAAAAAAGAATATACAATTTGATATGTGTATGACAAAAAAAATATATAAAAAATGTTATGTTTTCAATTTTTAATATAAAGGCCATCAAATTTTCAAAAAGAGGAAGCAGAACTTTGTGAAATAAGCTTCTCAAATTTGAAACCACGATCTTTAAAAAAACTATTTTGAGGAAATCCCCCTTACATTTATTTAAGTCCGCCTATGTTCAGAAAGGTGTTTTTCTGCCTCTTGTGGCAAATCTTGGAATGTCGAATGCGTAATCGAAGTGATCTTTTATTTCACTCTCACACAAGTTCTTCTAATCACTCCATTTCATTCTATCGCTTGTTGATGCTTGGAAATGAGAATATAAAAACAAATTGCAAACGAGTGCAAAACCATTCCAATTTCTCTTACCAACAAGCGCTTACCTAATAAATTATTTTCAATATTAAAATTCAGAATTGGTCTACATTATGTGGTGATTGACAAAACTATTTCTGGTGTAATGTGCACCTATTTAATAAGAAACCTCAAACCGTTTTTGTTACACAGGCGCATAATTTTGCCAAATATGGACTGTTCAACACTAGCTTACATTGACGTCACTACAGGTTGTGCTCCATTTGAACTATTTGAAGATTGGCTAGGAGAAGCTAAATCATGTGGAGGATTCAAAAATAGTCTTTTCAGTCTAGCAACTTCCAGTCTGTAAGTAAAACAAAAAATTTCCGGTACCGGGAATCGAACCCGAGCCTCCTGGGTGAAAGCCAGGTATCCTAGCCACTAGACCATACCGGATTATATTTTAATATTATGAGGAATCAGTTATAGTAACAAATATTAGAATTTTGTTATAAATTTATTATATTTAACAATTTCATAATTTACAGCTCTGGCAGAGTTTCAAACAGAACGGTAGTTTTGAGAGATTTCAAAGATAATAATTTGATATTTATCTCAAATAGGGATAATAAAAAAAGTCATCAAATTGTAAGTAACATTCCCAAGAACTTCTCATGTAGGTATGATTATTTTATAATTTCAGGCTGAAAATCCCAACGTCGCTGCGTGTTTTCTATGGCTTTATGAAAAAGATGAAAACTTCATAAATCGTCAAGTAAGTTTGAAAAGTCTGAACCACAGCATAACCAATTGAGTACTATTGGTTGTCTACCTATTAGTTACCTATTTGCTACTTTTGCTGTACCATTGTATATAGTCTATATACAAAAACTGAACCTTTGTTGTAGTAATGAATATTACTAGAGTTTTACCCCTACACCAAACCGTTATTTTTATCACCTCGACACGCGTTTCGATGACCAAGTGACCATCTTCAAGAGGAAGATTAAACTCGTCACGAAGTGTTCATCCTCCTCTTGAAGATAACCACTTGGTGATTGGAACACGTGTCGAGGTGTTAAAAATAGTATCAGTATCAATAGTTATCGATGTATCGGTTAGTTTTTTTTAATCAAAGAAGTAAAGCAGTTTTCGTATAAATCAGAAACGGAAAACAGTTTACACATGATAATAAACTTTTGCAAACCCAAACTTGAAAATTTAATATTTAAAGTTATGTTTTCTAATATTTCAGTTTGTTTCTTGTTGCTTTATAGATGTAATTTGAATTTCTCTATGAAAAGGATTTGAAAAAGATTTTCCTCAAAGTGTAGTGCTTTCTTTTTCTTTAAAAACTCTTAATGTTATTGAATGTATGATGTCCGAAGTACTAAGCCCCATTATCAAGAAAATAAATGAGGCAGTTTGCTTTATGGAGATGTGTTTTACTCAATCATTTCTGTTTTCATAATTTTTTGTGAAGGTTGTATTTTAATTTTCATTGTGATTATCCAGGTGTCCCCTAATCAACTCCTTATGGAAAAAATATCTATCGGCTCTTTCTAATGAAAGCTCCCTTTGGAAAATTCTTTTAACTTGTTTGATTCCAGGTGAGAGTGGAAGGGACTGCTAAAGAAATATCCAGAGAAGATTGTAGAAAATATTTCGAAAATGAATCACTATTGGCTCAGGTTCGAGCACACCTTGGTAAGCAAGGACAGAAAGTAAACTGGGAAGAGCTGAAAACAAAATATGATGAAATTCTCAAAGAGGTTAATGAAAACGGCATGAAAATCAATCTTCCACAACATGTGTAAGATCAACGAAAGCGTTTTTTAAAGATGTTCTTTTCAAAAAACGACGAAAGTCTTATAACTTATTATTAATTTACTTTTTTTTCAGAACTGCCTACAAAATCACCCCGAACTATTTTGACTTCTATTATTCCTTCAATGAAGCTATTGCTGACAGAATTATTTTTGAAGAAGAT
>WOGO01003421.1:0-14042 GCA_015342085.1 Leptinotarsa defecta | reverse complement strand
AGAGAGTGATATGTTACTTTGGCAGCAGCAAATCCCAACTCATGAGATATCAGCCTCACAGAATAAGACCCTGAGGATAACTTTGATTTGAGACACTTGATATGGTCTTCAAATTTCAAATCAGTGTCAATGGATAGTCCCAGAAATTTGGTTGATGGTTTATTCTCAACAAAGATGTTGTCTATTTGTAAATTGCTGATAGAACATTTGAAGCAAAGCACGTTCATTTTAGAGATATTAAAACTGAGAAGATTTACGTCAAACCATCTTTTCATATTGCTAATATCATGATTCATTACTGTGTCAGGTTCAGAGGGATTTTGATCATGCCATAAAATTGTAGTGTCGTCAGCAAATAGTGTGAACTCTCCTTCAATATCAATAGATGTCAGATCATTTATATACAAAAGAAATAATAGTGGACCTAGGACAAAAAATTAGTATTCATCCAGTCCAGCTAGCCGAGCTTTTATTTCTCAACTACATTTGATATCACGTTTACTAACTATCTGGGCGACTAGGGGCCACAGACAAGAAATGTTTATGACTGTACTCATCTTTTTATTGCCGTTCCAGTTGGGAATGGATAGACTATAAATTGTTGTTCTGTATCTGTTGAGTTGTCCTTCATATTTTTTGTCACTTCTTTATCGGCATTTTTGTCGACGTCATGTGTTTGGTTTCCTTGAGTCATCATTTTTTTGTTGTGTGTTTGAGTAGAGGAGGTCGCTGTATGTTTTTCTAAAATTGATTGGATACCGACTGAACTTTTTCCCACCGCATTTGTCTGAGTATCAATTGATTCAATCGATCTATTTTGTAGTGAAGAAATAGTTCCTTCAATATGTTTTATGTGAGCTTTGGCTTCTGCAATAATTTCTTCTAGCTTTCTAATCAATTCTTTTAGCTCACTTTCTACCTTTAGTGCTTCCTCCATCATTATACTTTTCTCCTCACTCTGTTTTTCTTTGCTTGTGCTTCCTCAGTAAGTTCTTCTATGGTCTGTTCTAGAAAGCTAATTTCTTCTTCAAGTACCTTAGGTTTGTCACAGCAGTTCATTATGTAGTTTTTGATAAATTTGAAGTTATCTTTTTGTTTTAAAATATATGATTTGTGAAATACTCTGAGGCATTTTTCACAAATTAGGTAAGCAGGCATTGGTCTTGATTTGCAACATCCAAAATTAGCCATTTTGCTCATCAACTCATAAAGAGACCTAGCTTATCTCACACAATAATATATAATGAAATTAACGAAATGTTATTTCTGAGGCGCCACTGCTGAAATATATTTTAGTTATCACTATATTGTTTTTGTGCCGAAAACGTTTTTATTCAATTCTATTTGTTTTTATTTGCGATTCTAAACTGGATTTATATTATTATCTACGCTTATCTAATTCATCTCAGGTTATATGCATTTCGCTATAAGGTTTTTGGAATAAGAAAAGTTCAGCCCACACACTGATGTAAATTTTTCAGTAAGTTTTTGCACCAGAACACTGTAAATATCTAACATCAACACTACGTACACACACCGTACAGAACATCTCATCTGCCAGTTAGGCACTGGCACTTCACCATTCAACATGAAAGAACTTTCGTCTGAAAAAACTCGTATTGTATAACAGGTTTGGGTTATTGGTAAGGATCATCTTCGTTCAATTTCTGAACTAGCCTTATTTTGAAAGGATGGAATTTGTAGGCTTTCAAAATCTGAAAAACACTAGTACACAAGTCGCTCTGGCTACAGCTTATCGAATCTAGGAAAAGACTTGAGAATTCAGTTATGATCCCGCTCACTAGGTTAGAAGACGATGAGAGCGAGAAAGGGAGAGAGAGATAAGTTTCAAGTCTCTTCCTAGATTTGACAAGCTGTACTTGTCTGATAGATTGTCGATTATCCAGTTGTACATGTCCTAAAACTGAAACTTCATCTCCGTAATTTCTGACAGGACGGGATACTTCATGTTTTCTGTTGTGAACAGAAACTGAAGTTCGGAAATTACCCATTAACTGTTCAACATATTGACAGAGAATTGTTCGGGAATGCCGATTTCTGACTCCGGATATCTTCAATAAGGAACACTTCAGTAAGGAACGCTTTCGAAAGTAGACTGTATTATTGCATGGAACTAGATGGAGGTTATTTATTATATGTTGATTGTGTTGTCATTGATATAACTTTTGTTGATTTCCTCAATGAAATGAGCGACAGCGAATTTTCTATTTTTTCTTAAATAAGAAGTTCAACATTTAATTTATCAATAACGAATGAACCAATTTCGGAAAAAATTACAGAAGTGATAGAGGAACGAAATACCTTTCAAACGATATATCACTCAACCCCTCATGCCTTTCAAAAAAATTATGGGAGTAGTTGCTGAACGCAGGGGGGTGGAGTTTTAAGTATTATTTCCACATCAGAGTTAGTCCCCGTAGAAATTAAAATAGAGGTGTTCTTCGGAATTTTCGATTACACGTCCGTTTCTGTCATACAGAATCTTTATTATTTGAGTCATTAGGAAAAATCGATATCAAAACGTTCTAATAAATCTGCTTCTCTCGCAATATATTCTGGGTATACTTACAAAATTTTCTCGTAGCCTTCGACATAGTATGACCATTGATACTACGTATGGTGAAAATGAAAAAGGCGCATATCTTCGTTTGTTTTTGGTTTTAGTATAAAATTCATCATGACTTTTTCAATTCAGAAAAGAGGTATAGATTGATTGAGGTAGGAATATATGAGAGGTCACAACGGAAAATTACATTTTTTTTTAATTAATGAAAAACGCGATGTTCAATTGTTTTTCTGTTAGCAATTCAGTATGCAGGAGAAAAACAATTTCTTCAGAATCACACTTAAATAATCTTTTGGCAGCTGCAACCCATTTACTCACATGTCTATAAACGTCTGTGGTATCTTTCTATTGTCAATTCGTTAATTCCCCACGGTAATATTTACAGTTATTACCAACTGCTGTCAAATACTATTGTAAATAATGATTTGTTTAGTAGAACTCATCAATTAGCCACACAACTGAAAACTGTAATGAATTCCAATTAGGCAAACACTATGTATTCGGAATCCAATATTTGTTCTGCTCTCCGTCATGCCTTCGGAAAAAATTCGTGTTATTCTCTTGATTGTGAAAATGCAGACACTTTCATTGGAATTTGTACTGAAATACATTATGCATTTTATGCTGTGGTAATGGGTGTGTTTGTTTGATTGAAAAATTGCTGGTTCTTACGAAAATATTTATTTATTCCAAAATGAATGATAGAAATTCGACTTACAGTAAAGAATACACTGAAATTTGCATAATAAATTCTCCAAGTGAGATATTCAGAATACCAGTTTCAGGTTAAGAAAACATAAGGATATGCTAATGAAAGATGAAATTATTGTACTAAATTTTCAGTTATAAAAGATACCACTACCCAACTAAAGTAGTGGAAATTAAAACCACTCTCAACGTAACAAAACACAATAGTTCAACAAAATATGAAGATAATGAATGTGCCTAATTTTTCCATTAATCAGTATTGAACGAAAGTCATATCGATGAAAAGGTAATTTCAGATTACACTATTTTACAACTTACCTCTTGAAAAATATAAAATGCATTCATATACTCGAATTTCACTAGTTCGGACTTTCATCGTCTATTATATAAAATGATTTGAAATCCCTGAAACAAATAAAAAGAAGAATTGAAAATGAATGGCTGAAAATAACAATTATATTAACCAAAATAAACCTGAAATGAAATAATAGTGAAATAAAATACAAGTAAAAATAGAACAATTGAATAAATGAAAATAAAAAAATGAAAAAAGAAAATAAAAATAAAAAGTGGAGAGATTCCAAGTCACGTTAGTTCACGACGTGTCGATTGTTAGTATCTACAATCGTCTTCGGGTGATGACTGTCATCACCGGAACATTCAGCTAATCAGGGAATGCTATATTATAACGCCCTCAGAAACCAACGATGAAAAAGCCAAAAATAATTTCTATAGTTTTTCTAAATCTAACTGATTTATTTGAAATATAACCTTTGTTTCTTCCTGTAGTTAAAAATAGAATAACTACTGCGTGAAGTCACTGGAAAGAGGGTTATACTCTTTGATTGAATTATGAATAGATAGACAAATAGATCAGATGGAACTTATTAGTTATCGTTTACATTAAAATTATCATTTAGTGCAGGCCAAAAATGAATGAAATTATAAAATTATACATACATAAGGAACTGAAAATAAAAATATATATGAGAACGGAAATAGTTAACACGAATTATACTGAAAGTATGCAAATTTTCACGACTGGAGATAACTGTATCAAAGGTATTTTCCAGATTTTCAGTCGTGATTTGCAGGTTTTTATGCCTCACGTTTCGTTTACTACTGCATTAGATATTATTGAAAGCGATGAGGTACTGATCGAAGTATTCTAGTTGGTGGTCGAGTTGTTGTTCCCGTGGTTCTCAACGCAGACTCCAGCCACAATAAACCCTTATGGATTGCGGTAGAGGGTCGAATAGACCCACTCACTTTAGACCATTTTAGACCAATGCAGACACAACAATGCTGACAGTTGACTCCGGTGTGGAAGATTTTCTAGCAATAGAAAGTGGGTTTTGACAGAACAAATTCACAATCAACTTCGATAAAACGAATTACTTACCATTCACGTCATACCCCAATAAATTGCCTGATATTGTTCAAATATCAACAATAATTACTATATAACTGAAAGTGACTCAATTAGATGTCTAGAGGTAACAATTGATAGATGCCTTCGTTGGAACTTACAAATAAAAGAAACAGTAAGAAAGGTGAGAGGTACACTTTCTAAATTCCAATATCTCAGAAACTTCCAAGACTTGAATATCCTATATTCTGCGCTTGTTCAGTCTCAATTGTCATATGGGATAATCGAATGAGAATGAGTTAAAGATTGTTATTTGGTGAATTTTGATACAATTGACAGTGTTTTCAGAAACACACAAGTCCCCTTTGGCGATGCTCCTTCTGTGATGCCGTTGATTTATGTATACCTTTTTATATATATTTAGTGAATAAACATTACTATTATTATTATTATATTGGTTTCTCTTGATTGCGATACCTGATATTGTTCGTGTTCAACTAAGTGCAGCTGGTCAGAATTAATCAATGTTCATTGCCTCTTTCTTTCTATTGAAATTGTCCCTGTGCTTCTTGGATAGGAATTTTGATTTTTATCGAGTATAACTTTATCTTCGATTGGGATGACATAAGTGCTTTTTCAGAGGGCATGTTCGGCTACAACTGATTTGCCGGTTTGTTCGAGGCGACAATGTCCCGTGGGTTCAGAGAAAAGGTTACAGAGTGGGCCAGATTGGACACTTTGGAAGAAAAACTTCTCTTTCTAAACTAAATGAATGAAAACTGATGGTTGTGTCTTTACTCCAGACACGCCAGAAGAAGCCATTGTATGGCGAAACACGTGTTGGGTTTTTGTAAAACTGTTTAGTGAAAATCTCACAATGAAGTATTTTATGAATATGTTAAAAGGAAAGGTAACGAACATTGATGAAATCTGGCTACCTGGCCTTGTAGGTAATCTGATTAAGAGAAACTAAGCCACGCCCACTAATGATAATATGAAACCGGAGTGAAATACCAGGATTGTAGTTGGCGCGTTGAGAAAACGGGAACAACAACTTGACCACCAACTCGAGCACTTCGACCGTTACCTCATCGCCTTTGATAATGTCTACCGAAGTAGACGTGAAAACTTGCAAACTACGGCTAAAAAACCCGAAAAATAGCTTTGACCAATATTAAACATGTTTGCCCGAGTACTAGAAAAATAAAAATCGTGAATGTGTGAATGCAGATGAAAGAATTTCAATGATACTATGAAAAATGGTGCAGAAGATATTGAATGAGCTTTTTCTTCAATGTTTTCAAGTGAAAATCGTTCATGTCGACCGGTAGATGAATGTACGAATTTAGGTTGAGGAAGTTATTCTAATAACTACTCAGTCTGAAACGGGGTTAAATGAAGTGATGGTAGTTTTTAGTATCATGATTGTCTTCTTCGCGAAATGTTTAAGATACTCATGTTTGGTTTGAGGAAATTTCGAAAAAAAATTATAAGTGCATGCGCAAAGTTTGAGGACTTAGTTTATTATAATAAGTTCATAACTTGTATTTCCTCATAATACTAGTTTATATTTGAATTTAAAATGAAAAAATGTGGGGTAGACTTTTACCAGAGCGTCAAAATTATGCGAGTGAATTGACAGAGAAGAAGAATGATTAGATTGAAGAAAAATTCCCAATTCACTTATGTAAGAGATTTATTCTGGGAGAAAATTGTTCTATATTTTCTCAAAATGATGATATTTTGCAAAAGAAAGAAACAAGGAATATATTCCAAATGAATATCAAACTAGAAAAGTACAAGATGAAATGAGGAAAGGAAATTTAGAGATTAATCTCTCACAACGTTCCTTCAGAAAACAGATATTCCTTTAGCTAATACGACGATTGACATCAATTTCAATGTAAAATTATGATTGAGTACTGATTTATGTCATGGTTATTATGTTTGAATTCAATTTTGTACCTGAATGTCTATGATAAAGGTTTCCTTATATACAAGGTTTTGCTTCACCACTCTATTATTATTCTCTTGGAGTATTTCCAGTTCACATTCGTGTGAGAGTTATCCTGAGAGGGAAATGTTTTATATATCTTTAAAATGATGATATTTTGTAAAATATACTCCAAAAGAATATGAATTGGAAAAGTACAAGATAAAAAAAGGAAATAAGATATTCGATATTCATCTCTACCAACTACCCTACACAAATAGATCTAGTGAATACCAGTCGAAAAACAACTATTTATTTGACTAATGCCACGACCGACATCAATTCTTGATTTTCCTCTCATATTGTTATAATCTGTTCAATAATTATGAATGAGTACTGATTTATGTTATCTTTTCATGGTTATCATGTTTGAATTCATTTTTCTACATGAATATGTATGATATAGGTTTCATAATCTATAAGGTTTTGCTTTATTACTCTATTAGTATACTTCTGGAGTATTTTTGTGGCTCATATTATTCTGGTACTCTACAATTGTTCGGTTTTTCAATCATATCTTGAAATTATTTCATTATAAAAGACCTGTTGATTTTATTTTATATTTTTGAAAGTAATCTACGAAGTTTTCCAGAGTTTTTCCCCATTTTCAACTGTCTTCTCATAAGCATGAAACGACCTTCTGACGGCAAACCTTGCTACATCAAAAATTGCGAGCAAGCTGTCGCCTCGAAAAATCTCGCTTACCGGCAGTGGCACAAAAATCCCAGTGGCGAAAACCGAACTAGGTTCAGTTATGGAAGCTATAGAATACGCTGTAGACGACCCCTCCCGATACAGAAGGCACAGACACTCTGACGAGTGAGGCCCTCATGTCCGGCGTTGAAAGATGAACAATACCTTCATCCAAACACCCCAGCCAGGTAGGGGTCCACGTGAAGGGCGGTACTGATGTCTGAGGACATTCATTCCGCCATCCTATAAACCAGTCTTGTCTCTCTGACGAACACCAATCGAAAGGTTAAGGGAGCCAGGCTCCAACCTGTTTAAGCCAAGATCAAACGAAGACACCAAACCAGGTTTATTGATTCTTGCAATAGCTGCAAATTTAAAATAAATGGAAGGAAAGAACTCAACAATCAGAGAATAAGGAATAAGTTACTTGAGAATCCCAATGAGTCTAGGTCCTTCTGGTCGGTAGCTAAAGCTGTTAATAAGAATATTACAAAATCCATAATTTCACCACTAACACAAATGGATGGTTTGACTGCAACAGCCATAGAAAAAGCAAATTTATCAACTGAACAATTTGCGTCCTACTCCACAGTCGTTTTTCTGGGATAGGCACCACCTACTATTTCCACACTATGATCTACAATGCCGGAAGTTACTTTTCGACAGCGTCTAGTCCGATGAATTTTGAAATAGCTCAATATCAACAAGGCGTCTGGTCCTGATGAAGTGCCCGTCATGGTACTCAAAAAGTGCGCAAATGAACTCGAACCAGTATTTTGCAGACTTTTCAACCTGTGTTTCAAGTAAGCGGTTTTTCCTTCTTGTTGGGAGATTGTTCGCGTTCAGCCTTTTCTGGAAAAGGGCAAGAAAACTCTTCCAATAGATCAGTCGCTTTGCTTTTAGTGATATCAAAAATCATAGAGAAAGCCGTAAACCAGCAAATTCTCAAATATTCGGAAGTCTTCAACATCTAGAGCGATCATCAATATGCTTTTCAGAGAAAAAGATCAACAGACGACCTTGTATCATATGTCACCCATATATGGAATAACGCAATCGAGAAACATGGAGAGTCAAGAGCTGTTGCGTTTGATATTTCTGAGGCCTTTCACCGTGTGTGGCATGAGGGTTTGCTGCCCAAACTTCGATGATATGGCTTGTCGGAAAATTTTCGTGTATGCCTCTTCAGCTTCCTGAAAGATCGTTCCCTGCAAGTGGATGGATATCTCTAAAATACTTTCACCATCAACGCTGGTGTTCCCCAGAAATCCATATTGTCTCCAATCCTCTTTTTATTGTAGATATATCAAAGCCTTATTGGAAAAAAATCAAGAATCCAATATATTGCTTTGCTGACAACAGCACACAGTAGGAGGTTCAATATCTTAATGGGGATCTAGAAGTAATTTCGAATTGGGGTGAAAGCAACCAGGTTTAATTCAATGCCACAAAAACCCAGGCATCAGTTTTCTCCAAAAAGATAAATGTCTCCGAACCGGATATAATAATGTCAGGTCAGACAATTCCGCTTTCTTCTTTGACAGGTTTGTTGGGAGTTAAAATGGACACCAATATGTCTTGGAACAGTCATGTTGCAGGAATTGCAAAGGCTGCTTCTCAAAAGCTTGGAAAACTGTTTCGAGCCAGAAAAATATACACAACTCAGCAACTTTTGATGCTTCATAAAGCTCAGAAGAGACCTCTTTTGGAGTATTGCTCTCATGTATTGAGTTTCGCCCCCAAACATGCACTGAAGCTGCTGGATTCTATCCAGAAAAGAGCCATCCGTATGATTGGAGACGAGAACATTACTTTTTATCTTGATAGTCTGGAAAAGTTTAGAGATTTATCTCTCTTCTATAGACACTTTCACGGGAAGTGTTCAAGTGATTTGGCACATTTGCCATGTCATGCCATGGATGTGAGGTTCAACTCAGTACACCTAGAACGTCACTGTTCAAAAACTATTTCATCTGGAGAACGGCGTTTATGTGTAATAAATTTCTTGAGAACGTTTTTTCAAATGAATTCTATCTCCAGCGATTCAAATCCAATGTGAATCACTACTTTCGCACAGAAACCGCTCTTAGAGCGCGTTTTGGATTTTCTTGTAGTACTCGTGTTTTGTCCTTAAATGAAAAGGAATACGTATTCATAAACGTTATTTTTAAGTTTTTTCATTTCGTATCATAAATGTTAACGTTTTGTGTTTTTACGTCACAAACATAAACATTTTATTGTCAATCCAAAAGAAATAATGAAAAATGTGGTAAAAAGAGACAATAAATACACTATGAGTCCAGAATATGCACAAGAGGAATTTCTCAATTATTTCACTTGATAAGAACTCAAAATGCAATGCTACACCAATGCCATTTCCTCATACCTATATTCTCACTTCCAGTCACACTATCATTTCTCAGATGCATGCCTGCTTTACTTGCTAGGGGAGTCATACACAATCTGATTTCATCTCCCACTCAATATCCCACGTACAACTAATCACAGTGATATTGTAATCAACAACTCATCCACACAATATAGCAGCAATATTGCCAGAGTTGCGGAATTCTAGGGATCAACGTCTGCATTTGAATGGCGCTCCAACGTACCTATGACAAGTTAGATATGAATTGGTGTACTTGCGAATGATTTCCAGCGACATAATCGGATAAGCTGTTGCATGTTCGGTTGGTTATGGTTTTGTTTCGACCGCAGAGTGTATGTTGTGACAGTTATTTCCAGGAGGATGATTTGTTTAAATAGTGTTATTGTTGTGGATTACGAGATGCCCGATGGGGTGTTGGATGGACGATGTCGAGTGGTTTGTGTTTCGAAGAGGTTAACTTAGCAGTGGCTTTTGAAAACTTGTGGTGTCTACTGGTGTTAACTAGTTTCTTGATGAGCGGGATATGGTTGAACCTGTTTATTATTCAGGTAGGAATTCTCCTGCAGATGACTTGTAGCCGGTTGAATGTTTTCCTAGCAAGTAAATTTCTGACAGATATTCAATATTGATAAATTGAAATAACATTCTATCAAATCGTTTGTTTGAATGTGTTTGACCATTTTTCTTGATGACTGTTACAGGTTTGGACTCTCATCATCTGAAAAGGTTTTCAAAAGTTTAAAATCAATGAAAGAAGAATTGAAATTGAATTGATAAAATATCAAAATTCTTGAATGATTTATTTCTCCCATTCTTCATATTTTTTTGTATGAAGATGGATGAAGAAGAAGGCTAAAACTTTTCTTTTCTATGAAGATTTCTATTTTTTTATAGTTATTTTCGACTTCAGAAGTTTAAAAAAATTAAAATTGTGGTGATTGTAGTTATATTCGTGAAACTAAAGACCATTAACAAAGCTTGGGAATGAACATCAAGATTACTTCAGAAACAGACAAATTACAGGATTGAAATAATTGGAACATATTTTGAAATCAGATGGTGAACATGTTCCCATCATTTGCCATATATTGCTCTGAATAGATTCACCTGTAACTTTTCCAATTGTTTACATATATACCCATTTGGTAGATGGTGAATGTGAATGGTTCATTTTACTCATTCAACCGATCGCTATGCGGAATTGTGGTCCAATGGATCCTCATTGCGCATTGTCCAACCCATATTAAGAATTGCATGTTAAAAGGTGAGGCCTCAGTAATCCCTTGGCCACAAAATTTGCAACTCCTAAGGGTTGTCATGGAGTTAATGAGGCGACAGCTGGTTGAAGGAAACACATATGTTAATAGATATATTATTTGTGTGTAAGTGGTCCATTGAAAACTTAACGCAATAAGCCAATGAGGCTGTATAGTTTTTCGAAAACTTGGAAAAATGGTAGAATCAGACAAATTCCAAACAACCAATATTATATAAAATGATTTGAAATCCACAAAAGAACGAATAAAAATTCAAAAGAATAGGTGAAAATAACGATTATATTAAGCAAAAAAATCCCTGAAATGAAATTACGGTGAAATAAAATAGAACAATTGAAGAAAAAATGAAATACAAAACATTGAGGATTTCGAGCCAAGTTACTTCACGATATTTCGATTGTCAGTATATAAATCGTAAGTATCTGAATTGACTAATTCCTTCGAGAGATTACTATTTATGGGTCATCAGGCGAAAAATGGTCCACTGCCGCCAAACGGTAATCTCCTGCGAAACCGGTGAAGCAGAATGAGAAAAAAAGGGATAAGTGAAAGAACTCGAAAGTTTCATAAATAGTCATCTCTAGGGGAAATCAGTCCAGTCATCACCCGAAAATGATTGTGGATACTAACAATCGGAACGTCGTGAAGTAACTTGGCTTTCAATCTCCTTTTTTTTTAAATTTTTTCATTAACTGTTCTATTTTTTTACTTCAATTTTCTTTCACCATAATTCAAAATAAATTGAATAATAAGGGGCCAAGATGTGACCCCTGAGAAACACCAGGGGTTAAAGTGGAGTGGTGATAATTTGCTTTAACCATTTGAGTCCTATTCGTAAGATAACTATCAATCCATTCCAATAGTACCCTACCTACACCATATCTGTTGAGCTTTTGGAGTAAGAGGTTATGGTTGACTTTGTCGAACGCCCTATAGAAGTCAGTGTACACAGAATCAGTCTGGCAGCCCTTCTCCAAAGATTCCGATAGGAAGTGGGAATATGGAATTAGGTTTGATTCAGTCGATTTCCCAGCACAAAAACTATATTTTTGTTCAGTTATGATGCCACAGCAATCATAGGTGAGGTAATCTGCCAGAATGTTCTCGAATATCTTGATATTTGTTGATTTTTTCTGAAATGCAATAAAGGGGAAAATATGTTCCTTGTTAAAATCCTTTTGAGAAATCCTTATATGTTTTCAGCAAAATATGTCACATTTCTTCTATTTTTCGAAATCAAATCAAACTATTTTTATGAAACTATAGCATCACTCTACTTTTCTTTATTCTAGATGAAGCTGAAGAAAAAATACATTTCATTCTTAGTCAACAACAAAGCTCTTTTTTCAATCATAACGTCCAACTAAAAATAGTCTCCCGCTTAAATTTCACTTCATAAAGTTAAAGAAGTTCGAACATCCATAATTCCAGCAGTGATTCATGTTCCAAATTTGTCAGGAGCTGTCTATTCGGCATTCCCGATAAACTCCTGAGAGGCTTTCAAATTTCATGTATTAACTTGTCAATGTAAAAAGTTCCCGATAAAAGCAATATTTTATGTTCTGTCTGGATTATCTTTCAGTACGTGAAAGATGATCGTATTTACATATATAAATGGTATTAACAGGTTTTAGATTAAAACTGGCCATTGTGTTTGATGGAGAGTATCACGCATACATTTCGAATTCTGATGGGGAGATAAGTAGATGCGGACTCTTTAGATAATCCGAATTGGTTTGGTTGCGGTGGGTCAGATTAGTCAAGTGTCTTGCATAGTTTTCGATTTCGATGTATTGTTATTGGATCATCTCATTTCTTGTGAATGCTCATTCAAATTTACATATATATGATCCATCTCAAACTTAATGAAACTAACTGTTTCCTTAACCAAAGTTATGGTAATAAGCACCAAATAAATGGTGACAAAAAGATTCTCGTATATTCATTTTATGAATATTAATTCCTGATTGAGCAGCGACAATGAAGTCTTTGTGAATTTATAGAGAAATATTGCAAGTAGTAAATACAATACCACTGATCTGATTCTAAAAATAAATGTGTTTTTTCTTTGATCCTGAAGGTGCATATCGTGGATTTGGATATACTTAAAGATAAATTGAATGGGACGTCGAAGAATGTATCCGCTATTTCAGTTGAATTGTATAGAAATAGAAATATCTATATTAAATATCATACAAATGTCTTACTCGGTCTCCGAAGGGATGGACTTCCACAGGGCTCAGTATTGAGTATATTGATATTCAATATATATACCGCTAGTCTGCATGATATAATTGGGAGTTCAATCAGGTATACCCAATATGCCGATGACGTTTGCTTTTAATCTGTCCACGATTCATATTATGAAGAGTGCGTTAGATAATTGAAATATATCATGTATATACTCAAGAATTGGTTAGTAGATCATGGCTTTCTTTTAGCAGCAAACAATTCGGTCAAATCAGTTAATAATAATGATAATATACTTTATTGTCATTGAGAATAAATCTTGTGGACAAAGCTTGTGAAAAATAAATATAAATGTAAGTATAGAAATATAAAATGTGAATACAAAAAAGTAAAGTAAGGAAATACACTATACTTCAATGTCGAAATTTTTCATCAAATTGATTGTGTACAGATTCGCTTAAAAATATCAACACTTATATAATAGGCCTATAAATATATCTACTTATATACAGCGTGACTCACGGTCGATGGTAGGTTAGATGGTGGAAAACGTAAAGCATGATTTTTCTGAGAATTTCAACTCTCAGATATCCTTACCTGTTTTATCGATCTAAAATATTTTCAGCATTGCGGCGTTGCCACTTCCATCAAAAAGTCCTATTTTTTTCTTTATTTTTTTAAATGGAACACCCCGTATATTAATACATTTTTGGAATCGCTCTGGTATTTTAATACTTTTTTGTTGATAATGTCCTTTATCTATCTCTATCTGTTTTCGAGATAAAAAATAAATTGTGCTAAATATGGTCCAAAACATAGCCTTAATTGAAATTAAG
>WOGO01003420.1:0-14374 GCA_015342085.1 Leptinotarsa defecta | reverse complement strand
ACCTCGAATATTACGGAAGATACGGGGGTGTTTCCATAAGAAGTGGGACACACTGTATATAACAAGTTACCTCCACAATTGAAATTGATGAGTAATGAAAACTCATTCAAACATAATTTGAAAAAATGGATTTTCAATACAAACAGTATATTCTTTAGTGACCCAATGAACAATAAAATGTAATGAATAATAAAAAACTATCATTTTCTGATTCTGACACAAGTACCGATAATGAAAATAATACACCTATTATGGCTTACTTCCTGAATGTGAAAAACTTTCACGTACAAGCAATCACTTGCTTCTGTCAGTACCTATGTTTATTTTATGGTATTTATATAATGTTCAATTATTTTTTGTTATTTTGTTGTTGTTAAATAAACATTATTATTATCATTATCATTATGTGGATAGGCTATAATGAGAGCTGTTGATAGTTTTTTTCAATTCACTGTTAAAATTTCCCCATTAGATATTCCAATGGACCTTTGTGTTATTTTCTGTTGAACAACGGAATAATTAAATTTTCTTTAGTACATCCACAATTCAAGAAGGTTTTTGAGCTCCTGTTAATACTTTGGCCTGAGTTTGTTTTTGACAATGTTTTTTTTTCTACTTTTTCTGAAAGTTTCAGTAAATTCTCTTCTTCTTGTTTTTTTTTAATTTTTTAGGAACCAAAGAATACCTGCAACGTCTCAGATCTTATTGTGATCATTTGTTTTTGTATTCACCATACATAACTGAATTCAAGTCACTCTTCTTCCTTCGGTACTATCACTAATGAGAGCGGTCTGTCAATTTCAAAAATATTTTTCTTGAGCTGAATATCTTTCGATTGAGACCGTCAATACTGACAAAAACAATTTGAATTTACTTACGTATTTTGACGTGCGGATTACGAATCCAAAATAATAAAAGCAGTTCTCTTCCTTATTTCTAGAGTTACAGCCCTACAAAGCTCTGAAATTTTCAGTCATCTTATTCCACAATACAAACTATAGAAAAATCAATTACTCATTCATCACGTGATAATATTCACCAGTTTTTCTCCGAAAAACTTAATTAAATTACGGAATTGCTTTTTGGTTATGAATCTCTCTGTTTTACCTTTTCCAGCATTACATTATTTTTTCAACAATCTTTTGAATTAAATTATCTTGGTTTTCACTTGGCAAAATTATGTCATTACATTTCAGGTATATATTTTTTGTAATTTGAAAATGTTTTGGTTTCTGTTCTATTACCAGCTCGGGTATTAACGACATAGTTGTATATGAATTGTCTGTAGGTGAATTTGCTATATTTTCTTCTGAGAAATTGCAGTAAGATATGTTTTCAGTAGTCTTATGAAAGATTCATAAAATTACGTATAATAATCCATATATCTATTAGGTGCAATAATATCGTTATATTTGGAAAAATGGGATGAAAAAAATTACTTTTGTCTAACTTTTACTCAGTGTTCAAATTGTTACGACCGGTTTCGGTTTGTTAAGCCATTCTCTAGTAAACAGTTCACTTGAGAATGTTTAGTGAAAATCACACAATAAAGTGTTTCTTGAAAACTGCTTAATTTGTATAGAATGCATTCTGAAATTGTTTGACGTTCCAGTTCATCTAAAGAAGCAACTGTGTAGTGCAACATCTCTTGAATAAAGTTCATAGTGTGAAAATTTTTCGATTATTATCACTGATAACCTTTCATTGAATTCAAGAAACGAATCAAGAATTTGTTTCAGATCCTGTGAGTCTTCAAGTTTGGCATGTCAGAATGGTCCACTATGTGAAATTTTGGTAGGAGTCGACAAACCTAAAATTTGCCAACTTTCCTGCGAATATGAACAACCACAGGAAATCCCGAAGAACTGTCAAGACGTTATGAAGAATGGTAACAATCATCTTCATTTGGGAATCTATTTAAAATATGTTTTTCCTTTAATCAGCTATCGCCTCCATACGAACGACAACTTGTGCGAGCTAAGGACTAACGAGGTCTTACCTTTCAACGTGTGATTCCTAACACGTTTGCAGAATCATCCCAGCTTCAACTAGATGAATTCTCTAGAGAAAAATATCTGGTCGAGGCAGGAATCGAACCCACGGATTTCCGATCGTGAGTCGGGCATACTGCCACCGCGGCCAATTCCACAATGTTTTCAAACTTCACAAATTTCAGCTATTCTTGAATTTGATTGAAAATTGAGTTATTCATGGAGATTCACAGTCACTGCAAAAATATTCTGAACCCTATGAAATTGGAGCTCGTTAGAATTTGACCACTTACATTAGATTAAAATCGCCATATATTTGATTTTTTCAGAAAACACTTCTAGGAAGTTCATTTTTCAAAAATACACACAGGTATCCAAATAGAGTCTGAAATGTATTACGTTGAATCCCAAATCAATGGACAGCTATAATTGGTCTCTTCTTTCTCACAGCGCGGTTGTAAAATGTCCCACTCATTCAACTTTTGTTTCTATATAATATCAATGTAGAATGGAATTTCTGTTAGAAGTCATCATTTCAAGTACTTTTTGATGAGTTGCATCACTTGTCGTCGACAGGGTGTTACCAATTTTTTTCGAATAGGAAAAGGTTCTTGTGGGTTCTTGTGATATCTCACTTGATATTCTCTATCCAACACTCTTTCATTTTTGTAAATCACAACAGCCATTTTTGAGGATAATGAGGTCTGTTCAAAAAATTGTTTATCACATCATAATATGTTTCTCAAGTGATTTCATTGCAGGAGCAAATAAACGATAAATATCATTATTTTCATAAAAATCACTTTCTGAGGATGATAAGGTCTGTTTACAAACTTATGTATTACATTATAAGTTTCTGAAGTGATTGTGTTGCACGAACCTTTTTTCTGCCTACAAGAATGAGCAAATAAACGATAAATATCATCATTTTGTCATTTTCAAAAAAATCACAATATTCATCGTTCACTTCCTGGGGATGATGAGGTTTGTTTACAAAATTATTTATTACATTATATGTTTCTGAAATGATTTCGTTGTAGGAACCTTTTTTCTATCCACGCGTTATGAAATAAACCGTGGTTGTCACAGCTCAGCTGTCACGTATTCTCTTAAAAACATCTGCAGGCGTCATATCAGGCGATTCAATAGGTATTTCTGAAGGACAACTTCTGTCTGTCTAGCACTTTGGATAATTGTCAGACCGATAAATGAATTTTTAACTGATATTACGTTTCAACAAGATCAGGTATATCTTCATTATGACATGCGGGTTTAAAAGTTATTGGATAACAAATATCCAAACCTGATGAAGTGATCCTGAAAAAATTGAACCAGATCATTTCATGATGTGAGATATTGTGAGAAAAATTAATTTGTAAACAAACTTCATTATCATCTGAAAGTGAATGGTGCACATTTTCAACATTTATTTGGATGAACTGGAGTGAGATTTGGATATATTTTTTATACTGTGGAATTTATCGTTTGTTTGCAGATTTTTGGAACGGATATGAAGTACTCATTTACTCAGAAACAGCTGAAACTATTTTCAAAAATGAAGGAGAATCATATAGATAATTGAAATTCATGTCAAACTAAATATCACAAGACTTCTGTTTCAAAAAAAAAGGCAGCACCCTTTCAACAATGAGTATTTTTAGTCGGTCGATAGCCGGTCGGTTCGACGTGGGTGCTTTGTTCACTCACTCGAATCGACCACCGTGTTAGTCAGTGGTTCAAACCCCAGGATGAACAATAGATTTGAACTTGCCATCGTCCATCGTCTTAGGAATCACACGTTAAATAGTAAGACCGAGTTAATCCTTAGCTCCCACATGTGTCGACTTCTAAGGTTGTCGTTCGTAGGGGTGTGACTGAAAAACAGATTTCAAAAAGAGATTTGAGATAGAATATGATTTTCCAATTGTAAGATATCTTATGATTCCGTTATTTTTTGCTTCCTTAAAATATTGTGAAACTTCATTCATATTGTTTTGTTTTGGTTTCGAATCATCTCCAACATATATATTTCTCCCCTTGAGTTTATACTCAAGGGGAGTATAAACACTTTTACAGTAATAAGTAAAAAAAATTTGTTAATATATTCCAAATCCAGATAAACTTCTACAGTATGCCTAAAATAGTCGAGACAATCAACGAGATTAATAAACTGAAATTCGAATGAAGTAAGATTATTTTTTGTAGTTTGTTATGCATCTGATTGACTCATTGCTTCAATTTAGCATCTTCAAAATATCATATTCTGTTTCTGGTTCCAAACAGAACAGCTTTCATTTCAGATGATTCATGTGATCTCATTTAAAGTCTAGATTAATAAGTAGTGAAGATCCTGAAACGTTACTCCTAAGTGCGTTTCGAAAGTAGGTAATTGCCTAGAAAACGAGCTGAGCGTCCACACTAGCGCAAGAGAATGGAAAGCTTTATCAGCTTCGAGAGATATGCTAAGTTTTTATAGTTCGCCTTTTTGTTTTATTCAATATTGCAAATTTTAAACTGGCACACCAATTCTCTAATGGATAACGGGCATAACTGCTTCATTTTCATAATAATTACAGATTTACAAAAATACAGATATAATTAACAGATTACTCACCACTCACGGGTGTAAGTCAGTCTGTACAAAAATGCAACATTCATAAGTAACTTTCTTTCAAAGCGAGTGGCACTTTTCTCAGGATCTCACTTTCAAACCTGTCATTGGTTTGAAGGCGCAAGTCTCTGCAACTTTCACTGCAACATAGCTAAATGCAACCAGAGTCCAAAAACTCACTTGAGAATTGGGAAAAAAATCAATTAATCACCAATTATTCGGGCTGTTTTTGGAGAAATGAAGTTGTTTTCTACTTCATCATTTGAATATAAAAGTGAAGATGAAATGAGTATATCGTTATCTCCTTCCAAATTTTCAAAACTCAAATCGCTGTATTTATCGAATCATGTCTAACTGGGCGTCATCAAATATAACCTAGTATGGTTGTAAATACAATGCATTTCCAATACTAGTTAAAACAAAAACTCTGAGATCTTAGAGAGCTTAACATTATCATGGCTCAAAACTGATACTTTTTTACAGATTCTTCAAAAAGTGGAACTTATCTAATAAAACCAAATGCAGCATCTGAGCCATTTTGGGTTTTATGTGACTTGAAATTGAATGGGGGCGGCTGGACATATATTCAAAAACGATATGATGGTTCACAAGATTTTGATTTGGGTTGGCGTGAATATAAGTTTGGATTCGGAACTTTACTAGGAGAGTTTTGGATTGGACTTGAGAATATACATGCATTAACAGGTTTTTTCATGTTTTTACTCAATTTTTCTGGTATTAATTAGATTATTTCGATGTTTCTCACGAATCAGATACTCACTAATCCAACCAGTATTTTTGAGACTAAGTATAGCCCGTCATCCCATTACGACCAGCTCGATAGCTTTATTTGTAGACATGAAGATGTAGAGAATTAGAGTAATGACAACGCTGTTGGTGAACGACATTGTCTACGCATATGATTCACTTATTTATTATTGCAGTTTTATGTTTGGGTGGCTGATATATGTTGACTTGGAAAATTGAATTTCTTGCTCTAACAGTCACCCGACAGATTTTTCAGCTCCTACTAAGTCTTTTCGCAACTTGTAGGGAGCTGTATTAACACATTCAATGAGCTAAGTTTTCACAATAATGTTACGCCAACCTGGATACACGGACACGAAGCACACAAGTGCAATGAGGAGGCACATGCTTCAGCCCATTAAGGTGCATCCAAGGCTATGATAGATTCAAAACCCTTCTGTGGGCTGACAAATACCAGCGCAAATTCATCTTTCAGTTAGTGGGTGCAAAGCAAATCGCTAAATTGGTGGAACAAGCGTCCAGGAATGGGCCAGACAAAATAGTTTATATAGGAACTCTCTTCCAAATTCGCGGGAGACCTGCTAAACTACAACCGCAAGATTGGTGGTGAGTACTAACGGGATATGAAACATATGAGCATTATGAGCCTGGTAGAAAAAACTCAATTCAGGTTCTGCCAGAAGTAAGAAAAAACCGCACTACACGTAATATGTAGATGCGAAGCTTAGGAAAGGAAAAACCGGAAATAAGAAACAAGAAACCAAAAGCAATGATCTATATAAAGGAGCCAATATCAAGACTTTGGAGTCTCATTAAAGAGGTCAAGTCATATGAAGAACTCTGATAACCCAGGAGCATTATAGATGCCCAAGCTCTAGTTCGAGAGTTATTTACGACGCCATGAGTCACCTTTCCAACAAAAGACACATATCACCGAAATAACAACCAATAACAAAAGAGCTTTATTATGAGTACTTGAATCATGGTAGATGATTACCAGTCACCGAATAAGATAAGAATTAGCAATAGAACCACAGAAATAGAGATGAAATGTTTTGAAAACTATATAGGAGATGCAAAGACTTCTACTAGATGAACAAGGATGTAAGTAACTTGATATAACTTCAGGTGGTAAACCACTGGTCAAAATGGTTTTTAATCGTTTCAAACTCGAAAAAAAAGTACCTACTGGGGTTTTGATCCATCACACCTAGGTCATTCTAAGGAGCAAACCACTGGTTGTTCACGTAGAAGTGCTGGTTTCTTTTCATGTTATTCGATCCTTCCAAACCATAAAATTGATGGGGGGGCACTTAGTGGAAAACCAAAAAAAAGGTCATGTAATCTGTCGCATTCAGATAACTACAGGAAGCCAACCACTTGTTCACGTAGAAATACTGGCTGCCCAATTATTGTACTCAATTCTTCCAATAATGTATTCTTCTTTCGTGCATTAGTCATTGGACCCCATTGGACATAATAACTTGTAGCCTTCTGGATGTTATGGTCTGCCAGAGGATCATTTCTCAGAGTCGTAAGGGGGCGTGAAGGAACTGCGAATACAAAAATATGTTCAGGCTGGTTACATCAGAATTGAACAGGCAAGTTATCTGCATCAGACTTACTTGAATAGATAGAGAATGGTACTGGCCAGCGATGTGCTGTAACTCAGCGCAGCGAGTGTACTAAGCAACGGTTGAGCTTCTTGAACAGGCCAGAAAAGCATGAGAGAGCACCAAAAAATATACCGGAATGTTTGTCCTAACATATGCAGAAAAAAATCAATTCCGAGATCAATTCAGAATGTAATTCAAGACAAGCGATGAGTGAACAAGTGGAAAAAGTGCGGTTCCTTCGAAGCGACTGAAATATCTCTTCTCAGTTTGGATAATCTCGATCAATAATATCACATTTCGTTGAGAAATCACACACAAACGTAAATATATTCATCAACAATAAGTTTTTGTCTATTATGAACTAGCAGATTCCACAATCTTTACTGAAAAGCACTCTAAGTCCCCCGTGGAATTTTGTCTCATTGTTGTTTCTTTCAGGTTCTGAAGTTACCGAATTGTTAATAGAAATCACCGGAAAAGATGGAAAAACTGTTTATGCTAACTACAAAACATTCAAAGTTGATGGAGAAGATAATGGATATCGGCTATCTGAACTTAAACATTACGTCGGTAGTGCTGGAGACTCCTTATCTTTTCATCTGAATAGCGTATTCAGTACTAAAGATAATATATTTCATCCCGAAAAGAATTATAATTGGCCAAAAAAGTGCAGTGAGTATCAACGATATCGGAGTATTTCACAGCAAATACAGTTTAACCTCTTAGATGATGATACTAATTCTGTTCATTCTGCAGGGCAATAATATAATTGAATATAACAACTATGAGAAACCGATCATTCACATACTAAACAGATAACCATTTTAAACCTTATATGAGGTTATGAGTAAATCAGCTATTAGACATAACTATTTTTCAACAAAAACAAAAAAGTAAAATATATTACTCACGTTCTGTGTTGAAAAAATTCAGATTGAAAATAAGTAACTCATAAGTACAACAAAATAAATTCAGTTTGAGAATATCACATGAGTGTCATAGGTTTAACACAAAAACATTGAAAGCTTCACAGTTGAACATGTTGAACATCTCTCTGAATATCATCACCGAAATATTTCTCTATACTACTCGTATAATCGAAATGTTTCTATATTATACAGGAACACTCAAACAGTTTTGTTTTGAGTGAATGGGTGAGTACCAGTAATGTAGCTGGTACAGTAATTGAGTTTCGAGGTTTAAGATGTCCAATGTCCATGTACTTTCAAGTTTTGGTAACTTCATTCACACCTAGCGCAGATACTTCGTACTCTTTGTTATCAATCATTGCTCAACAAAATTGATAATTTCCTCCGTTGTGGACATATTGTAACGTAACGTACGGGATTTTTCTAAATCTTCAGTTGAATTCAAATTGAATTTCACAACTGGAAAGGAATTCTTCAAGAGGTGTAGACAAATGTTAGTGATTCTTATTCATCGTCTCGTTCATGTTGAACAAAAAAATGTATCTCCAATCAACGTACTTCTATGTTTATCATTTTTCCTGATTTCTGGTGGTGCTATTTGGAGAATCAAAAGAATAAATCTACTAGCAATGTTATGCTATTTGTTGTATGAACTGTTCAAAATAGATTCCAAAACTGTTTGAAGGAAAAGTTTACGCCTTTCTGGCTTTACCAGAAGAAATATCAGAACACTTTTTATCAGAAAAATATGAAATGAATGAAAACTGCTAATAATTTGACAATTTATTCGATTTTACATCTCTTGAAATAACACATTTTCAATTAAGCCCAGTTAATGAGAATCAGACTTTCACATTTTTTATTAATCAAGAGCATTCCATGATCTGAACTCTGATATGATTTCTGAAAGATTCTTCAATTTTTTGGCGAAGGAGCTTTTTTCAAAATACCATTATTGTTTCGATATGCTTTGCTCCCAATGAAAAAAATTTTCACGAATAGTTTGAAGGTGCATTATGTTGATACATCTAGTAGAAAGGTGGGAATATTGGAATTATAGTTGAAAGTTATTAGCATTTAAATTTTGAAGCCTTTATTGCCCGAAAATGTGTTCTCAACCAAGTTGTCTACATTATTTAATTACCTTCATTTCATTCAGACAACAATATCCAGTTACATGAAATGAAAATAGTAACCTATTATGTGGTTCAATTGAGTAACAAACAAATATTTTTTGTTTCCGATGTTACCTCGAAATTTGGATATCAAAAGTTTATTTACAAAAATTATATCCAATTCACTAGGACGCCTCTCTGCCAAACAACAGAGCATGTCAAAAACGATAAATTGGGTAAAAAATATGAAAAACAACAAGCTCCTCAACTCCAAAAGAAGTTTGTTATTATTGATACGAATTCTTACCTAACGTATTGTGTAGAATAAATTTGCGACTCTTCTTTCACACATAGTGAAGGGTAGGTATGGATGTTGGAATAATAGTAGGTACGTTCAAACATAAACTGAACTAATGCAGCTTATCTCACTACTCGATAAAGTTTCACTTCTTGAATTTTCGAAGTTCTCACAGAAGAAATTTCATATAGATAATTTCTCTACTAAACAAATTCAAAAGGAGTGATATCCTCTGAAATGTACACTTTTTACCAGATTTAGCTACTTTACGAATCACCCAGAAATTTTGCAGTGTTACGAAAACTCAATTAACTACACTGAATAAAACAAAAGTTGAAACATTATCCAACACTCTTCATTTATCAGTCGTTCCGGAATAATTAGCAGTTAATATTCATTTAAAAAATATGCAAACCTCGATGAATATCATAAGTGTATGACATCCGTCGTAAAATTAGATCATTTGGTCTCTTGGATTGACTCACTAGATCATCTGTTATAACACCTCTATATGTTTTCGGTGTGGATAGTAACATAACTTTATTTGAAGGTGGTTGATCAACTTTCGTTGTGCATTTCATTATTTCGGACTTCCATTGTCTACTATGATATACATTGATTTGAAATCCCTGAAAGAATTTGTAACAAATTAAAAAAGAGAATAGCTGAAAAAATAACACATATATCAAGCAAAAAAACTGATATTACATTGAAATAAAATACAAGCAACAACCAAAAAAATAAAAAAAAAGAACTATTAACACGAGATGAAAATTAAAAAATTAAAAATTCCAAACCAAGGTACTTCACGACGTTTTGATTGTTAGTATCCACAATCGTCTTCGGGTGATAACTGTCATCATCCGAAGACGATTGTGGATACTAACAATTGAAACTTCGTGGAGTAACTTGGTTTGGAATCTTATGATTTTTAATTTTCATTTCTTGTTAATAATTTTTTAATTTTCATGTCATGTTAATCGTTTTTTTTTTATCTTTTTGATTGTTGCTTGTATTTCATTTCATTTTTTTGCTCAATATAATTATAATTTTTTCAGGTAATTTATTTTTCAATTTGTTACAACATGTTACATACAGAGATTTCAAATCAATTCATAGCATATTAGACAATGGAAGTCCGAACTAATGAAATATAATATGTGTACGATATACAACAACGGTTTATTTCAGAATTCGAGAATAGAAAAAAGACATGTTTGCAACAAAATTAGCCAGAAACATATCATGATGTGAGGAATGAATTTATTTGCAGACTTTGTTATTGTATACCTTCTGAACATTCATTTGAATTACCTGAATTACCCTCTGCAGATTTCTGAGACGAATATGAAGCAATAACTTGAAAAGAGTCCATTCAATTTCAAAATACAAAATAGTGGTGAATAGAGAAATGAAAAACCTATCAGGTATCATAGGATCCCCTTTCCATTCGTCGTTCTCTCAGCGATAAGTGATACAACTCTATTTTCTTTCTTGGTAAAAAGTACTAGAAGCGATAAAATCTTACTAAATTTTGTACGAGCTTGATATCTTGTTCCTTGCAGAATTTAGAAGGGGTGAAACTTCTCAGGTCCGTACTATATGATCCACATAGAAACAATAACAACGGTATAGGAAGGAGTAGAATTAAATATGTACCCCATAATTTATTTATAAAAATAGAGGGGGAGAAAATTAAAAAAATTTGTTGAGAAAGTAATCTGCCATTTCAATAAAACAATCCAAATTCACATGTAACATTAACGAGTTAACATGTTAGTCACATAAGCTGTAGGAGTACAGCTTGTACGAGAAATATTTGGCTACTCAATTGATTCAATATACAAAATTGAAATGTTTATAATAATATTCAATCAGTTGCAGCAGGGTAACCAATTCATTAGTGAACATTTCTGTCAGTATTTCCAAATATATGAGATTAATAGTATATTAATAACGTTACTAGAATTTATATTTCGGTGTATACCAATTATTTGAAATTCAATCGGTATATTATATAAGATCACGTGTGACAACAAAATCATTGTACACGGCACTATTCAGTTGTTAATGAGGTAGGAAATTTTAAATTCGAAAATAAGATATGAATTTTCAAAGCCGATATTTTCTATGATTATACACTTAAAAATCTATACAGAATTTTAAATACAGCCCTTTATATTTTTTGATCATTCCTTCAGATTAGAAATCCTCTTTTCAACAATATAACACATGTATCCATTTTTATACAAAATGGCATCAGAAGAGCTATTTTCTTCAATTTTATTATGGCAGCACTATCGTCATCTATAGAAATGTTGTCAAACAACTCAATATAACAAGGAACATTTTTCAATGCATTTTCCTGGAAATAAATAACGGTATCATCTACAAAACTGATTGCTGCTCCTATAGTATCAATTTTCCATAAACTTTCGATATATGAGGTGAAGACTGCTGAACCAACAACAGTTCCCTTTGGCACAACAGTTCTTTCAAAGGTGAAATCATTGAAACATAAATGAAATTACTGAATTTCTGAATGCTATCATATTTCTACCTGAAATGATGGGATCACTAAACCGTTTAATATTGTTTTCTTTCAGAGGGTGGTTGGTGGTACAAAAATGGCTTCCATAGTAGCTTAAACGGTGCCTTCCTAAAGAACACTTTCATTCCTAAGAAAAATGAAGGATTGTACTGGAGAACATTCAAAGATGATCGATATGATCATCCCAAAACGAGGATGATGATCCGACCTGCAAATGACTTCTGGTACGAGCAAAGAAAACAGAGATTGGGAGATATATCAGTTGAAAATTAACATAAAATAAGTTGTTCCGCTGAAGAACGTCTTTCTAATGTATTTCTTGAGGCTTCTCTACTGGCTGCATCAAATTTAATATGTAAACTGTTTACAACTGTATTCCACAAATAAAAGTTTCCCAGATCTACACATCCATATTATCAGTTGTTTCAATACAGGTTTTATACCGTATGGATAAATTTTCTAGTAGATGTATGGAAACATCGTGAAAATGAGAGTTAGAGGCCAAGGTATGAATTATAAGCCTCGTTATCATGATGGTTTCATGTCTATACAAACCCCGGAATGCGAACCAAGTAAGTCGACAACTTGTCTCTGTAGTATTTGGATGATTTCATGATTTTTAGCTGAACTTGATTTCTAATTCTAGCGTGCTAATAGTTCGATGCCGTAGTCAGTATCGAAAGTAATTGGATTATTTTCTGAATAATGCGAAATGAAGAATCACAGACAGGTGGAATTTCAACAACTTCATATGTAGATAGTGAAATATCATACATGTTTTTGGGAAAGAAAATTTTGGCTTTCTACTACTCCATTGTGATACAAAAAATGTGGTACCTAATCTTCCAAAGAAAGGAAGGAAGTAATCAATTTGAAAATAAGTAACTTGGATGTGTAGATCATGCAAAGAAGAAACTTTCAGACAGAAACTGGAAGAAAGCCCTCCTGATACAGCTACTTTCATATAAACATTGAATTACACGAAATGAAAAATTCTTCCGAAACGAATATTTTTATATGAACACTGAGTTATACAGAAGATACTTTTCTCTATTCAGTTTGTATTCCAAACATTCGTTATGGAATAAAATCAGATATCATTCACAGGAGTTCTACTTTAAATGAATGGTAACAAATTGCACTTGTTAAGCGGCGTACAGACATACATGTGAGTCGGCCGATATCTACTTTTTCATGTGATTTGTTTTAGTGTCACAACTTCCAATAAATAATCAAATTCTGTTTCGGCCATTGTTGAATAACTGGTGTAATCTTTCGCACTGTTATGAAGAGTCGCCAATCTTCTGGCGAACTACAAATGCTAACTGTTGTATTCATGTAGGTAATGTGTAAGCGTACAATATGCAAAATTTTATCGAAACCGGCTACTGACATCCGATGGTAGTTGAAAAATTTCTCAGGATGTTTTCTTAAATCTTGACACTTTTCATGAAAAAAACTTTTTTTTTAATATTTGGCTAGTCAATAGATGAACCAAATATTTGCGAAATTTTTGATGACGTTTCTTTTTCTGCTTCTTAGTATTAGAGCAACAACACATACAGCTCTCTTGAAATCTATCTTCAAACTGAGAATCGTGGCCAGTTTCGCGGTTTTTAAACGTAGTGTGTGCGTCTCGGGCGATTTTGCGGTTTACCGCTTGCGGAAAAAACCCTACTGCGGCCTCAGCCTAAAAGAAGTAGTGAAGAGGCACAAAAGTAGTATGAATTTCTCTCATTTATCCCCTCAGCCAGAATAACCAATAGGTCTTAATTCAGCAGGGCCATCCCCACTTATTTATTGAAGAAAACCTTTATCAAGTTAGTAGAGTAGCTAAGAGATTATGGGGCAAATGGCAACACCGCCTTATGGGAAATACCATGTTAATTTAGAGAAAAAAGCCAAGCTCCGTTTTGCAATTTTTTGTCCCAACATGGGAATCTCCATAAAACAGTGTTGTCAGAATTCCCCAAATCCACAAGATTTCATACACCATTCAGATGTCGCACGATACACTGTATTGAAAATAAAAATAAAATAATTCTGCGCTCTCGTCCCAATACTATCTAGCTTTAAAGATGAAATTCAGACATTGCCACCCTCGTGTGGGTTGAACAACCGGGAGCCGTGATGTTGTAATCGATTTAAGACAGGTGTTGAAGTAGTGTGAAGTGAGAAGATTAAATAACGTGCATTTGATAAACAATATTGTGAAATCTCGTGAAGTATCAACCTGAAAATTATCAACTTGAGTTGTGTCAAGGTGAGGTTAAGACGAATTGTAATTTAAGACATAGGTGTTGGAGTTGTATGAACTGAAGAGAGTAAATAACGTGCATTTGTATACGTTGTATACGTGCGTTGTGGAGTTGGCCGCGGTGGTAGTGCGCCCGACTCACGATCGGATGATCGTGGGTTCGATTCCCGCCTCGACCAGATATTTTTCTCGAAAGAATTCATCTGGTTGAAGCTGGAATGATTCTGCAACCGTGTTA
>WOGO01003419.1:0-14378 GCA_015342085.1 Leptinotarsa defecta | reverse complement strand
AAATTTGCCCCCCCCCCCCCCAAAAAAAACATTTGTGTTTTTGAATGTTAACGAAAAGTACTTTCACTAGCACACTGTATGGTTTCTATGATCCACCCTGTACGACTATTCATCAATTATATCAATGTTATTGTTCTGCGCCAGAAAAAATGCAGTTTTTTCTGTGTATAACAGAAGTGTGGTTATGAGCTAGGAAAAGCCTTGAGATCAACATTAAAGTAGGAAAATTCTGAACTGGTGTATTAGACCATGTTATCGCCACCTGTGTGAACCGGTGGCTCAGCCGCGAGGCCGGTCGATCGGTTTTCACTTCCTTTCGTCCAACCCGTGTTAGGAATCAAACGTTAAAAGGTAAGACCTCGTTAGTCAGTGCTACTATCTTCGAATCCTAATGAAGATTGTAAATCTCGGCCGCGAAAGCCCTAACCAATTTATCACCTCGTTAGTGCTTAACTCGTACAGGTTTCAACTTTCGTGAGTTGTTTGTAGGGGGCGACAGCTGGTCGACAGAAAAACATATCTTTTTTCTTTCCCGTTTCAACTCTTGATATCCATTCAAACCATTCCCTGTCCTGAAATCCCCACCTTTATTTCTGAAATGAAGACTTTTTCATTTCGCCCCACGTTGGGCGCCAAGAAAAATATCCGCGAGCAAAACACAAACCACTGCCTTACATCTATTTATTTGTGAAATATACAACATTAACTTGAATTAAAATACACGATATATAAACTAAAATCTATCACTCGGATAATATCTTGACCCAAGCCTCCTCCTCTTCGCCGTTTTCGTTCGGGATCCGAACTTTAACGAGCTGAATCGGCCCTTCCGACGTTTCAATGATCTGCGTCTCGCTTCCGTCCAAAATGTCGCCGGTGAATATCTCGCTGTAATCGAATGTTTCTTGGCCCTCCGCCACCTGCTCGACCTCTTCGACCACTTCGCCTTGATCCTCGTCGCTGGCCACCTCGGCGAAGCTTATTTGCTGCCCGTCAATGATGATGTGCTCACCTGTAACAGAAGGAATTGCATTTGAACAAAAGTGAGGACTAATCTAATCGTTTCTTTCCAATCTTCAATCGCTCTGTGTTGAAAACAGTTTTTATAAAATCGGCGAATATATTATCGCAGCTGAGCTATTTATATTAATTTCTGGTGTGTATAGTTTCTTCGACTTTTCGAGTTACAAAAATGTTGAGGAACTTATATTTAAATTAAACATCCACAATGATTTTTCAATAACTATTCCATTTTTCCGAAAAAAGATTCGTGATAAGAGAAGAAAAATATGTATGCTTTTATACCATTTTCAAAATGAAAAGTTCCAATAGTGTTCAGACTACTTAGACTGCAATAAAACCCAAAATCTAACTCAACCTACAAATTTTTTTTTTTTCGAGTGAAAACTTTCATTTTTGAAGATTCCTTACCGTTGCCATTATCGTTTGCAATTTGAAATTGATTGATGTCGATATATTCATTTTTAACCCCTTCACTTTCGTGTTTGTTTCGCGTTTGACAATCGTTATCGGTCAAATTTTCGACTACAACCCCTCCACTACCACCTTGACCTTCGCTTTGCATCTGACAATTGCCATCGTCCGAATATTGAACTCTAATCACTTCTTCGCCCCCTTGTTTAAAATTTTGAACCACGCAGGGCTCAGCCTGCATATAGTTCTTGTGATATTTTATATGAATCACATATTCCTTACTGTCTTCGTCTTGAACGTATAGCTGGGATTCCGTTGTGTCGCCACCGATGATCTCCATTTCTCCTTGCGAATTTACGGTGACCACCTGATCGTCGTCGGTCGTTAATCTGGGCTGATTAACGACGATCGTATCGTTGAGGTGACCCTGGGACTGCATGTGCTGATACAGGAGAGGTTTGCGCATGAACCCTGCGCCACAAACCTGAAACGAAATAACGATTATTAAGAAAAATTTTAAAACGTTGCATAAACGTGAAATCATTATTTAAAAGTTATATTAACGTTCACCTAATTTTATTACAGCTGTATGTTAAATGAGAGAAGACGATAATTAAAAAAAAAACGTTGCGTAACCGTGAAACCGTTATTTGAACGTTATATCAACGTTCACCCAATTTTAATAGGGCTGTACTTGAAACGAAAGAACGAGTATTAAAAAAAACGTTGCATAAACTTGAAATCATTATTAAAACGTTATATCATCTTTCATCCCATTTTATTAGGGCTGTATGTTAAACGAGAGATGACGATTACTAATAAAAACGTTGCGTAACCGTGAAATCGTTATTTAAATGAGAGAACGATTATTCAAAAAACGTTGCATAACGGTGAAATCGTTATTTAAACGTTACATCAACGTTCACCAAATTTTAATAGGGCTGTACGTTAAACGAGATAACAATGATTAAAAATCGTTGCATAAACGTGAAAGGGTTATTTAAACGTTATATAAACGTTCACCCAATTTTAATAGGGCTTAACGTTAAACGAGAAATAACGATTATTCAAGAAAACGTTGCATTAACGTGAAACCATTATTTAAACATCATATCACCAATTTTTTATAGGGCTCAACGTTAAACGAGAGGAAGATTATTCTAAAAAACGTTGCATAAACGTGAAATCGTCAATTTAAACCAGAAACTATTCATCGATAGTCAGACACCACGATTTAAAGGTTGATTGATTGACTAAAACGTTAATCCAATGTTCATATCTAAACTTAAACTCTGATTAAAACGTCGCACAGTGATATAAACGTCCAGACATGATTTGAACGTTCGATTTGATACTAACAATAACTGAAAAAACGTTTATCGAGATGTGATTCAAATGACTATGATTGAAACTTGATAATCAAATATTCACACAGTTTCGAACAAAATGTAATGCAAATGGCAAGCTTTAATTGGAACATCAAAAGAGTATTAACAATCTACAGAATCATATTGTCGAGCCGTATACTTACCAGACATTCGTATGGTTTCTTGTCAGAGTGGACGAAGCGGTGGGCGTTTCTATTGTCTCTGCTGTTGAAAGCCTTGCCGCACACTTCGCACAAGAAAGGTTTCTCCCCGGTGTGTATCCGACGATGTTTCTTGAAGTGTTCTGGGTAGACGAAGGTCGCATCGCAAACTTCGCATTTGAAAGGTCGTTCTCCTAGAGAAAGCAAAACGTTTATAATCTAGCAATATGTGAATTTTCACCGCGGCACGTGTCTCGTTATGACGCCAAAGTGCTATCGTACAAATAGCAAATCTTAGCGGGTCCCAAACAGATCCTCGAGGTACACCTGAGTCGTTCTTCTGGAAGATTGTTAACTCGCTGACATGAATTATCCATAATTGTTGTTGTTATAACTATTACATTTCTCAGGTTTTTTACCATTTCACTACCATTTTCGACAATACTATTGAAAAAAAAAACAACTCACCTGTATGAGCAGCCTTGATGTGATAATCGAGCAACCGCCTCCTCTTGAAGCCCTTGCCGCAAAGGTTGCACTGGTAGCGCTTGTCGTCGTAGTGCGTGGCGCGCTTGTGCGACTGCAAGTTAGACCTCTGGCTGAAGGTGGCGCCACAATGCTCGCATTGGTACGGCCTCTCGCCCGTGTGGGTTCTTTCGTGGTCCCTGATCTCCGCCTTGCGGGCGAACGCCTTGGAGCAGATGGTGCATATGAACGGCTTATAGCCGGTATGGACGATCGAGTGGACTTCGAGGTTGTGGGCGGACCCGAACTGCTTTTCTGTGAATGAATTTATGGTTATATGTCTGCGACTATACACCAGAAGAATTTTTCAATGAGCATAATGTATTTGTATTTGTAACTAACGTTAATGCAGTTTTGTTCTGTAGGGACATTTTTGGCCGGCTACAATAAATTATATCTGTGCTTTTTTCATCATCGCCCCACTTGATTTTCATCAATTTTATTTCATTGGATTTAGTTTCCTGTGTGCTTTAAGTGTTCAAGAGAGTATACGTCTTCCTCTTCTTCTTAACTTCTTCAAACCCGATTGATATGTCTTCTTCTTCTTCTTCTTCTTCTTGTTCAAACTCGATTGATATGTCTTCTTCTTCTTAACTTGTTCAAACTCCATTGACCTTACTGCTTTATTACTTTTTTTTATCACTATATTATACACCAGCAGAATATTTTAATGATGATTATATCTGTTTCTTTTATTATCGCCCCGCTTGATTCTAATTCTTATGTCTGTGTTTCTGTTAATTTCGCCCCTCTCGATTTTTGAAGATTTTACTTCATTGGTTTTAGTTTCCTGTGTGCTTTAAGTGTTCAAGAGAGTATACGTCTTCCTCTTCTTCTTCTTCTTAACTTCTTCAAACTCGATTGATATGTCTTCTTCTTCTTAACTTGTTCAAACTCGATTGATATGTCTTCTTTTTCTTAACTTGTTCAAACTCCATTGACCTTACTGCTTTATTACTTTTTTTTTATCGCTGTATTATACACCAGTAGAATATTTTAATGATGATTATATCTGTTTCTGTTATTATCGCCCCGCTTGATTCTAATTCTTATGTCTGTGTTTCTTTTAATTTCGCCCCTCTCGATTTTTGAAGATTTTACTTCATTGGATTTAGTTTCCTGTGTGCTTTAAGTGGTCAAGGGAGTATATGTCTTCTTCTGTTTCTTGTTGAAACTTCATTGTTCTAATACTTCATTACTTTTATATCAGTATTGAGACATTGTATAAATATGTAAAGACTTCAAAGCAATTGTATTGGTTTGAAAAAATACTGAAAGAGTATCTGTTAGAAAGTTACAATAACCAGCAGAATTTTTTAATAATTCGTATTTCTGTGCTTCTTTCATTATCGCCCAACTTGAGAAAGAGAGAGAGAGAAATACTTTATTGTCCAAGAGATCAAGTTTTTATGGACGAAGCATTTTAGGAAAAAAGTGTGAAAGAGTGCTTTTTTAAATATACAAAAGATTTATGAAAGTAGAACAATCCTAAACTAATCAGTTAAAAACGAACATATGTCAAATATAGATAAAATGAGTGGGTATATAAAAATTCACATATAAATTAACTGAACAAATATAGTTTTTCAAACTATATTTATTTTTCATTTTTTAGTTTCGTATGCTATAAAAGCGTGTTTTTTTAATCTTCTTAAACTATATTTATTTTATCTAAACTTCAGGATCAATCAGCCGTATATTGTTTAGAAAAATGACCATTGATATTTTCCGATTCCGGAGAGGGAGCCTGAAAATCAGGTACCAAAAAATACTTTTTGAAATGAAGAAATACATGTATGCATTTCTTGTGTGAGTTCGAATTATATCAAGGATGTTACGCACAGCGCCATCTGCCCGCGAATAGATCAAGCAATAATGTCGATAATTCTGTCAAATACAAATCCCGAGCTTGAGAGTCACAAACAAACAAACATACATACAAGTGAAGCTAATGAAAAGCGTGTAAAAATGAACAGTACAAAATTCTCTATCGATCAATTGATACTGCGACAGAGTGTAATTGATATTCATTGATATATGGAGCTGTAAAAACATATGACATAGAAACGGACAAAAACTTTGGAAACAACCAATAGTAACACCTTTTTGGAAATGAAGCTTTTTGGCTTTCTCTTTCTCCATCATTGAGATTCCTATATACTTTTATGAAGAGTTTATCTTGTACTTGATTTCTTTCTCCCTTTCTTCAGAAGAAAGAAGCCATAAAGCCCTTCTCTCGATAACCTAATCACTCCTAAAATATTTTCTTCTCAATTCATCCTTTCATATATCACGAATCCAAATCCAAATATCGTGAAATTATTTAAGTTTCTGCTAGTACTGAATAAAGATCTTATACGTCAAGCAAAACAAATCTATAGAGAATGAGGCTGAAAGACTACATTCCACGAATTTTCTTATCTGATTTTCACTGACAAGATAATTTGTCAAGCATATCAAAACGGCAGAGTAGATTGTTTACAGGAGTGAAAAGTGCTAACACATTTTGATATGACTTATTTCCCGTGAACCATGTAAGAAAGATGAAAATGCACAGAAGAATGGTGTGTGCCGAGATTGGCGAATGGGAACGATGTTTGTTATGGCAAGACAAGGGAATAGGGAAAAGACAGACTCCCTGGGGACTGCACCCGCCCCCTCGCAACCCTTAGCGTTATACAAGACTATCGGGGGAGAGATATTTAGGGATTCTCGTGACTACATCATCCAGTGAGCTACGTCAACTTTTGAAGTGAAAGAGAAAATTTTATCCATCACCACCTATTGAGTGGCAGGCTAGTTTAGTATAGCGGTTGATTTCAATTAGGTTACTCTATACTTACAAATTTTCAAAAATCTTTTTCGAAATTATTTTCTCAACTGCTTCCACAACTGTAATGATCTTAACCCAAGTAATTTTGCAATTTCAGCAAAACCATATCAAAACATACGATAGATTTTGAATAAGAGCACAAAGGATGAAAACTTCTTAGTTTGATAAAGTATCAGAAAAATACATTCAGTTGCATTAGTCAACTTCTATGAGAAGATGAATTATATTTGTTGGTGTAATCAATAACTGACGACTATCTCATGAAATTATTGAAGAAAATATTGAAATGGGTACCTACAAATCAGTGGAAGGGATGGAGGCATACAAAGCTCTTTCAGGAAAGGTATGAAAATATCCTTTTTCGAAAAATATACTTGATAAATTTTCCTTTTCATGAAATTTCATATACAGAGTAGGGCATAAGGAAGAATCATTTCCAGTATGTTAGGAACTATTCAGAGTAGGATAGAACTAAAATGGAAATAGAAATGTATTTTTCGAAAACCGACGACAACCCTCAAAATTCGAAACGGGTGCTGGCTAAATATCAACTTTCCTTTACTAAAGAGCAATACAGTCTACTTTTACTAGGTACGAGTAGATAAAGATTAACGAGGTCTCACTTTCTAACGTCAGTATTTAATTCCGAATGGAAATTTTTGCTAACGTTTTTATTTAATCAGAATATATTACTATCTAGATCTTGTCAAAACTAGAAAGAGACTTGAGAATTCTATCTATCTCTCTCTGTCTCAGTCTCCCAATGAACGAGCATCTTAGGGGATGTGCTGAGCCGAGACTTTGAATCGCTTCCTAGATTTAACAAGCTGTATTTTGTTCGAGAAGGATGACCTCATATGTTAGTTTTTCAATATCAAACACAGTCTACTCTCGAAATGATTATTATTGATTTCCTAATTTTCTTTCAAACTCAAACAAATAATTGTTAATTGTCATAATGATAATTGTTGTAGATTATACTTGAAACTGTGGGTCGTAGTGGAATAGCAAAGTTGAAGTAGAACTTTAATAAACTTGAGGAATACAAATATATCCGCGACAGTCAAACTTTGAATAAAAAATAATTGACAAACTAAACTTTTCAATAGCATCATTTAGCAACCACATAAAACTATACAGGATGACTATAAGCTGCAATTCAGTTCATATTCCAACAATAACTGTTTGAAAGATATAGTATTGGATCTAGTTACCAAGATATAGAGAATTTAATCCTACCTAATGATCTTCCACCTTGAGATTTCAATATTTCAAAATATTAATTTAAGATTTTCGTATTCTGGGAGAAATTCATTGGAAATCTGAGGAAGTTGAAAATCACTTATCTGAAAAATTGTCAACGAATTGATTTTATGGCCAACATAATTACTGTTTTGATAGATGAATATTTCGCTCTTGTGTATTTCGATTTTTAATCTAAATTTTCGTCATTGATTGAACTGTAAAATTATTTCAATATGGGAGGATTGAAAACTCATACATAACAAACATGAAAAAATTCGAGTTTAACTTAGACTCTTAATGTATTTTTTTCTATTTATCCCAAACCAGGATGTATTTTCTATCACTCTGATCAACTCACCTGCACATGATTTCGTGAGTCAAGAGAACTCGGCACATTTCGGGGTTTTTATCCTGTCCTTCGTATATTATAGCCTGTAACAAAAATAATCGACTGACAATATTTCTAAATGTGATAAATAAAATTATGCATTCTATTATGAGATCAATGTATTCATTTGTTTGTCACGTGTTCATGAATTATGAATTTAAAAATATTTCACGATTTTCAACAATCAATATGAACATTTTGCATTTTGCCACTCCGCTACAAATTATTGTTACGTTATTGTTGAAATGTTGCATTTTAGTGAAAATATTCATGAACTGAAATAAAGTACCCAAATTTACAAAAAATAAAATATAATAGCTGAAACTTCCTAAATATCTGAAAATGAAACTTTCATCAAGATACGGTGTATTCCTTTGGCTTTGATAACTCCTGAAGTTATATAATTTGAAGTCGTATTCTAAAATTGTTTTTAATTAGCTAGAACTCTAAAAAAATTAATGCTGAAAAATGAAATCACCTTTTGAATAAGTTTTATCCTAATGGTTCTGAATTAGCAAACTCAACAATGAAACTACCAAGTAATTTGACTGGTGATTTATTCATTACTGACTTCGAATCATTCAATTCAACATAGCCCAAATAAGTAGTTGAATATGAAAAGGAGGTAACATTTTTATCCTAGGAATCCTTTCTACAGGGGATTCAGAGACATATATAACAGGTTCAAAACGTTTAAATTTTTTGTAATTTTCTCGGAATACTTTTTGAGAAGTATTGAAATTGGTGTTGATATAGAATATGTATCAGTTGAACTCAAACCACCTTTATATACTTTTTGTTGTGGTCCTTTTCAAATTCTGTTAACTTTAGTTTAGAGCAATCACAAATACAAACGATTTTCAATAGCAAATGGGACATATTTGGAAAAGATGTGTAAATTTGGTTCAAATTTCATTTAAATGAGTAAGAGTAACCATATATAGGATTTACTTGTACCATCTTAGGTTTGACCGTTCTGATATCTTTAATGTGATTTTGTTTTGAAAAAAAACATAAATTTGAGCCAATGTTTTTACTTACTCTTGACTTTGGCAATGGGGAAAGAAACATGTATTCTACTATCGATACAAAGTGAATATAAATATAAGATGTTTGGTGTGTCGTACTGTAAAGTAAAATAAATGCTTTTCTTTCTACAAAAAGCAAAAGAAACCATTTTTTTGAATAATTTGATGGATTTGGCCGTTACTATGTGGTAGGAGATCATCAGAAAAATTGAGAAATGGAACTTTCTGATTTTTCACCACATAAAAGTGGACAAAATATAGAAAGTTCATTTTTCATTATTTGTTGGATTCATTGACAGTAACTTAAGGACAGGTAATGAAGGGTTGTTCATCATGGTGAAGTAAAACTAATTTCATTTATGTAATCGAATGGGATTTCAATACATAATGCATGAATTATCAGGATCTTATGGCACAAGACTATAGAGAGCATCATTTCTCCAAAGACTTCGTTACTAGAGTATTTCGTCTTTTTTCTGATCGATTTAGGTAGTGACTACCGCAGTCGTAGAAAAACATCAGAAATGAAAACCTACAGACCACGGCAAACAAACTCGGAAATTAGATTTGACACTCTCATACTAAACTGTCACAAATTGAAGGAATGAGAGTTGTCAGTGAACAAATGTAAGCTTTAAAAAAATAAAAATCTACAGTGGAGTGGATTTAAAGTGTTACATTCGGTACACTATTGCTGACACGGATACAATTCGCGATCATTTGAGAGAATCTAAAGAAACTTTCTTAATCGAATTGAAAAAAAAACTGAAATATTTTTTCCGAAACCGCATTGATCTTACTGGATGATTTCCCATCCAGTAAGATATGATTAATTGAGAACTGTCAAATTAAATTCATTGGCGAGCATATTTTACAAAACTCTCGTGGATAACATTGTATATTCGGTTGAAAACTATAATAATATTTGCTATATTTTTCCACATTGTCCCCAAAAATGAGTTTCAAATTATTCTCCTCCGCAAAAGCGAGACCCAATGTATTATTCAACGGAATGATTAGACCCCGTTTTTAATGGAAATATGAGATAAGATCGGATTATAACAACGATGGAACGGACCCTTCCAGAAGTGACTTACTGCTCATACTACTAGTCATCAATGAACATTGAATAACCCTCTAGTCTCTATAATTACCAGGACTTTTCGTCCCGTCTCCAAAACTAATCCCGCCATTTCGTACCCCTACAAAAACTCAGGGGCGTTCCTATACGTTTCCTTGGTAAATTTTCAAGTTTGTATTTCTTGTAAGAAAGACTTCAAAAGATGAGACCAGAGTTGCAGTTGCAGTTATCGATATTTTCAAAAGTATAAATACAGGGTGTCCCTACGAAAATAGTCCATTTTCAAACACTTTGTAACCACATGTGTATCACATGTGAGCATACAATGCGTTTTTCTTACATGATTTTGTAGTCTACAGAGACACTGCATACTTTTTTCGATTGAAAAAAACTTCAGTGGTACTTTGAGTGAAATATATTTTCATTTTCTACGAGAACCCCTTTTGTTATGTTTTTTCATCAACATCATTGTTTTGATTTTTTTAAATGCACAGGGCTTCCCAAGGTCGTCCGTTACACAGTTAAACTTCGATATCGACCGCCCAACGAGATTCGTACTCCGTCTCTTACTACAGCTTTCACTGCAAGGGCTACTAAATAAAACCAGCGCCCAGTAACGAAGCACTGACTAGTGTAGTATCACAAATGATTTATATTTCGGCTCCGATTTCATCTAGTTGCCTTGCAGGTAACCTCGATTATCTTCGATATTAGTGAAATGATTCTTTAGGCGATCATGTCATCGCTTTCACTTGTTGACAGTTGAGTTCAGCAATCTAGCATCACTGATGTGATCCTCGTGAGTCAAAACAGCGCTGTCTGTTGTTGAATTATATATGCTTTGTTTTTGGAATCTGGCTGTATCTGATTTCGTTTCCAATTAATTATTGGATTTGATGTTGAAAATGAGTTTCATTAATGTACGTACGCACAGAAATAGAGTTTATTTCCAAAACTTCTGTGTATACTCATGCCTTGTCCAACGTCAATTGTTGATAATTCAATTTCGTGAATCTACGGACTAGTTATCTCTTGTGGTATTTTCACTATTACTAGCACGTACTCCCAATCCCTATATTATCTGATTGCGACTATTAAACTTAGATGTCTGCTATATATCTTTCGTATTTTTTTTGTTCAACGGATTAAACGTTTTTGTTGAGACTGGAGAATGAAGAGAATTTTTGTACTTTCCTTTTCATTTTCCCTTCTGAGGACAACATGATGGAACTGCAAAACAAGTACAAAACATTCTAGTTGACCCCAGTTGGTAGTTCAAGTAGAGGATGCCTATTGATACTTTTTTTTTTATTTCAATATCCAACCTGAATTGACGAAAATAATCTTTTTGCAGAGTGTGTAGACCAACTCAGTGGAGGAACATCTTGGAAATGAGAAATAATCTCTCCATTTCGAGTATTCAACAAACTCTTTTTCTGTATTGATGAAGAAATATAAATCCGGTAGACTTTGGTTATTTTTTGGGAAAGAAAGTTTTTGGCTTTCTTTCCCAAAAATTAATCACTCCTAAAAATGTAACCTCTTCAATTCAAACTTTGGTTATGTTTAATTCCAATTGAATGTAGATACGACAATCCGTATGTTTCATTAATTATAATTTGTTAGTATTGACTACTACTCCCCAAAGAATCATTTTGTCATTGAAAATATCCCTTTTCAGAATCATTGCAAGCCTGATCACTGTTTTGTAAACTAGTTGAGATAAATTACATTTACTATCTCCAATAGGAGAAAGCAAGTTTTTATACCTATCATGAATGTAAAAAGTGTTCTCACAAACCCAGCCTCAATTTTTTATCTATTTTGCATATCGAGCATATCGAGTGCTCAGCACTTTCCTACTCCAATGATGACTGATAACAAGAGTTTTGCAGGAATTTTATTTCTTATTACTGTATAATTTAAAATTACTTTGAATTCAGCTACTTTTCATTTGACTCACATCCATTTAATGAATTCTGTATATACGCTGAATTAGTTTTTCCGACATAAAAATATATTGGACATGTTTGTGTGATTTTTCATAGCAGTACGTTTTGCTCTACGCCACTGTCTGTCTAGAAACCACTGGAAGGGCCGACGGATACACATATCTCTCTACACGACGGATTTTGCTTTCCCAGTACCAGGATTAAGGTGCTTACGTTTAGAGCAGTTGATAGATTTTTGTTTAATTGAATATGTAACACGGCGACCCTCCATAGGCTTTGTTTGGGAGGCTCAACTAAGATTAGTGGGCATTGAGAGCAACATGTGTTTGGATAAGGAAACACTAGTTAGACACATGGGTCAGAACATCCTTCAAAGTTCTGATTTGTTTCCCTCTCGATGAAAAATAATAAAATAATATCAATGATTAATATGGATGAAAGAAGTAACGAAGGCAACAAGATGGTATGTACGATGCTTATACTATCTTATTTTCAACCGATTAGCAATCTTATACCTCCAAGTCAATGACATAGTTTTACAAAAAACATTACAAAATGTATGTTGATCAAAAATGTGCAAATTAAAAAATTTGAGAATCGTGCCATTATCAAGTGACTACATTTAATTGGGTTGAGAGCTGAGCTAAGCATTTGAAGACATGAATAAAACACTTGACGATCAATGTCCATGGATGGAGCTCTCATGAAAAACAGTATTGTGAGCTAAAAAAAACCAAATTCGACGCAGAAGATAAAGATCGATCCAACAGGGAAATTTCTGTATACCTGCGAAAATTATGATGCAGTTTATGATGATTGGATCGAAACGATGTTCTGAGTATTCAATATGAACGAATACATCATATATTTCGCATCCATTTGGGCATCCATTTCTGCAAAGTGGATACCCAAATTGGGACCAGAACCGTGCGATCGATCTGTGCTCGGTTTCAAAAGAATTGAAGGTTTTTGAGCTATGCTGTTACTGTCTACGACTCAGAAATCAGAAAACAAATGGATAGGATACAATCTGGTTCTTCACGGCCTAAGAATCTTTTGTTCAACAATGTGCTGGAAAGCAGAGAGTAAGCATGGTATTTTTGCAACAGGTAGAACAATAACCAGGAATTTCTATTCGACTGTACAAGAATGTTCCCAGAGAGGGGACTCGCAGGAAAGTTGTTCAATGTTCCTGAACATAAATCCCATGTTGAAATGTGAAAAATTGGTGATACAGTGGTCGAATTACACAAACTGTATCTTATTTACTCAATCTTTCAATCCCTCAATGAAAAAAAAGTGTAAAAGTTATAGAATTTTTTTTCCTTATGAAGATGATCACTTGGTGATCGAAACACGTCTCGAAGTGTTGAAATAACGGTTTGGTGTTGGGAAAAAACTCCAGTAATATTCATTACTACATCAAAGGTTCTAAACAGTGCATCACAAGTAAACGAAGAGGTGATAGAAATCGTGGTGACCTGGTTTATAGAGCGGAATACATTTTTTCAATATCTGATGTCGTTGAAGGTTCCTTGTGATAAATGTATTGCATTAGGAGAAGTTGTTGAATTAATGACATACTTTGATTTTCAAATTGTATTTGCTTCTGACGTACGCTAAGAATTATTCAGTACACCCTCGTGAGTACCCATCAAAATAGTCAATCAACAACTCAACCCCATCAGCTATTTGACTCTCCTGGTATCAAAATAGACTTTTGAAACATTTTTCCAACTTCGAATTTCAAATGGATGATCCAGTACATCCATACATTTCTTGATTCAGCAGTTCATTTTAGGTACAAACACCCTTTTTAAGTGGGAAATTACCGCAAAGCACTTCAAGAAAAATTATCTATAGATACTTTCTTGTCAAATCAAAACTTCTCGTGATACCATTTGAACCATCAACATTGATACCAAGGGAAACAAAGAAAGTGTTTGCGGTGAATTTGAACTGGTTTACATACGGTATTTTCATAATATGAAATAACTCACAAGGACAAACATCGTTCGCCACATGCTATAGAAACCTCCATTCAGCTACAATCTACAGAATATTTCAATCAACATTAGCTTTTGACTCCAAAAGCTAGTTCATAAATTGACTATTACTGGAAAATTTACTAAATATTTCGATATAGTCATGTGATAAATTAAAAATCCACTCTGAAGAATGATGAATGAACAAAATTATGGAGGATCCAAACAAAAATGAATCAGAAATAGATGGGAACATGGTCTAGAATACTTCTAGTCGGTGTGGCTATTCTGTTTTCAACAATGATATGAGGTTAAATTTTTACCAATATATCATAGTCTAGATTGAATGCAGAAAATTTGTTGATATATGATTTTTCAA
>WOGO01003418.1:0-14378 GCA_015342085.1 Leptinotarsa defecta | reverse complement strand
GTGCAGGGATATTACTGTCGTTGCGCGACTTCTTCAACCTGCTTGATATTCCCTCCGTGAAGGTGCCCAAGTGAGGGAGCTTTCCTGCAGGGGCAGCCGGTTCCTTGCCTTCATTCAAGGCGGAGCTCTTGACGCCCGCCACAGGAAGTGCCCTAGCTGTTGGAGGTGATCTGCTATGTCCAGCCTCATTTCAAGCGGTAGATTGAGGTGGACATTTCTGTTCATCCCCAGCCACCGCCTTGGATTGAAGTGAGCACTTCTGTTCAGCTTCGGGATTGGTTTTTGTTTTTGTTGTTTCGGTTTTTGTGTGGTTTAATTCATATGTGTTTTCACGGGTAGCTAGGGAAGAGTTGTTCATCTCTGGCAGAGCCCTGCATTACCCGAGGTAGGCTGATCCACGGTGGCATGTTTCATAAAGGCTTTTGGGGGGTTTCAGTTCACCTCACCCTACTTATTTCTGCCACTGACCAGGAGTCCGGCGACTCCGTCTGTAAAGCCATGTTGGCTTCCCGGACAGGGTCTCCAGTCGCTTGGCCTTTCCCCTATCCGCCACCTGGGGAAGCGCCCGATAGGTTGCCGAACCCACATGAAAAAGTTTCATGCAAGAAACGAGAATCAAAAAAATTATCTTGAATATTATCAATGTAAAAACAGACAATTTTGTTTAAGTTGGAAAATATAGTTTCTCAACTATATACTATATCAATAAAAACTTAGATCTGAATGTTCTATATCACCAAACCAGGATGAAGATACCTGTGCAATAATTAACAAAAAAGAAGAGTTGTGGCAGCAGTATAGCAAAGGAAATGTAAATTCAGGTGCTGATATGGCATGATATTTACCATGAAAAAAGTTTGTAACAACTTAAAAGTTCCAGAATCACCTTTTGTGATTAGAAAAATGTCATAATTCGGTTGTGAGTCATACCGTTCAATATACTACTTTGAAATCTTTTCTAACGACCACTTTCATACAAATAAAACTAATAGAAAGACCTTTCCGCTTTGAAATCTTCCATGGCAACGTGAACGAGTATTTTTTTGTATAATTAAGTAGCACAAATAACGAGGAAATTAAGCTGTGAATTATAATGGCTTAATGGCCAGGCGTTTACTAATTACTTCTGAAAATATTCATCATTATTACGCCGGGGATACAGTACGTCACTTCTTAATTTTTTTCTCTCTCTCCAAACGTGGCTTGCGATAATTAATAACGCAGAGGAATGTTGATAATCGGGATAATTAAAAAAGAGTGCGCGTGTTTCTCTGTTTCCATATCTTTTTCTCTCGAATACGATTTTTGGGGTTATTAATGAGTTTTGAAGTAGATCACTGAATATTTTTTTTCGGTTGGATTCTATATTTACATATTGTGGGGTGGCAACATTTTTTTATTTGTTTGTGAATCCAAGCCACAGCTCAATAAATCACGAATATAAGTGAATAATAATGTTTTTTCATCTGGAACACTAAATTTTTTTCCAGTATGGGTATCCTAGCCGCCAGAACAGCATTTTAAAAAAGTCAAATAATTTGACCATAACTGATATTGATAGAAGATAGAGCTGATATTGATAGTTTGATGGGAAAGGATAAGAAAGTCAAATATGAATTCTTTGGTATGAACTATTCTTGGTTCTTTGTATTGAAAACGAAATTTTTTTTAATTTCAGTGATTTTTCCTCATAATATTCGATAACATGTTCCCTGAGCGAGTAATTAAAAAAAGATTGGCGAATAAAGGTTTTGGCTTTCTACTTCTCCATCCTTATACAAAAGAAAGAAAGGAAGGAAACAATCAATTTCAAAGAGTTAACCCAATATAAAGATGTGTAGATCATGCATAGAAGGAATGTTCAGACACAAACTGAAATAAAGAGCCCTATTGTAACAGCTATTTTCATATGAACATTTTAGTTCACGAAAGAACATTACTTTTAAACAAAAACTTTTATATGAACACTGAATTCATATTCGGTTTGTATTTCGAACATTTGTTATGGGATTGAATCAGATATCATTCACAGGATTCCTGCACATTATAGTAAATGAAAGAAGTTAAATTTCACTTACATGGAACAGTGTCATCCTCAATTGTGGACATTCAATGTTTTGGAATAGGACACTTGCCTTATTGCCTCTTCAGTGCCAATTTGTAGCTTCGTTTTATTCCATTACCTGATTTGAACTTATTCATGTACTACTGACGGATTAAAATCGATCAAGACATATTCACAGACATAGAATGATACACGTGAAGGTATCGACGAATACTTGATAAAAATCCATAACGTATTCAAGACACAGATTATTGTGAGTATAACGAAACACGTGTTGAGTTTTTGTAAAACTGTTTAGTGTTTCATGAAAATATATTATGAAGGCAATATATAGTGTCACACATAAAATTCGCTACATATGGAAGATTTTATTATTAATAAATACACAGTGTCATCCCCAAAGTATGCACCATATGGGAAACGTATTTATTAAGGGTTTTTCGACAGAAAGTTATTCTTGATAAAAGTTTGTGCATCCCCTGAAACTAAACATGCACCAACAAAATACAGGACAACACACGTAATATACGAGGAGCCTTCAAATATTTGAATTTGTGACAAGAGTAAAGTATTATTTTGAGAAATCTTAGGCAATGTTATTCAACAAAGTTGTTCAACATAGAAAAATATATCCAAATTTGAAGTCATGGCTTCTAAGTGAAGTTTTATTTTTTTTACCCATTTTTTTTTTCAATGGGGACTACGAAAAAAAAATTGATAAAACGATAAATAGACAGCATCCTGTACACGACCGTTCATTTTGAAAGCCTATAATATCACAAATTACACAATTATGGTGTTAACCACGGTCAATTTTTTGAAAAGTAAATTAATTGAAGTTTTTGGTGCAAAGTTATTTTTATTTTATTTTTTGTTAATACCGAAAATTACTGAAAAATTGTACAGTACTATAACAAGAACTCAATATTCAATAATATCAAATTAGAAGACATTTTTTTTAAGTTTAAGTTTTTAAGTTTTGAGTTGAATCTCAAGAAAATCAATGAGTTTGTTCCGAAATATCTATTTTATTTTGATGTTTTGTAATTTGATACTATTTAATATTGAGTTCTTGTTACACTACTGTACAATTTTAAGTAATTTTCGGTGTTAACCAAAAATAAAAATAACTTTGCACCAATAACTTCGAAAATTAATGTACTTTTCAAAAAAACTGATCGTGGTTAACACCATAGTTGTGTAATTTGTAATATTACAGGCTTCTAAAATGAACCGTCGTATACAGAATGCTGTCTGTTTATCGTTTTAGCAAAATATTTTTTTCGTAGTCCCCATTTAAAAAAATGGGTTGAAAAATAAAACTCCACTTAGGTGACCATGAACTCAAATCTAGATGTATTTTTCAATGCTGAACAACTTTTTGGAACAACATTTCCCAAAATTTTTCAAAATAAGAGTTTTTTACTCTTGTCACAAATTCAAATATTTGAAGGCTCCTCGTATATTACGCGTGTTGTCGTGGATTTCGTTGGTGCATGTTTGGTTTTAGGGAATGTACAAACTTATATCAGAAATAACTTTTTGTCGAAAAATCCTTAATAAATACGTTTTCCATATGGAGCATAATTTGGGGATGACACTGTATGAGTACTAAACAATCTATTTTTGTCATGTAACCTGTAAAACCTGTAAAATTCGACATCCTTTGCGAAAACCTCCAAACGATCAGGTTTTTTTGAGAACTTCGAAAAATGCCAAAAAAAAAGCTACCCAATTTCCAATTGGACTTTTCACCAATTTTCTTCTTAATTGTCCGAAATTTTCGCTTTATCGATTTGAATGAAACATGAATCAGATTTTATAATTTCAATAAAAACATGACTTTGATGTCATATCTTGCCCAGAAAATACCCGCATTGACCTGTTACAAGAAAAGAAATAAATACACTTCCAGAAATCCGTCTTTGTTGTTGCAAAGTTCGTCTAATTTTTCATTTCATTGTTAAACTGATTGGAATCTTCAATGAATAAACTTTAATATGTCAGTAATCGAATGAACGTATTTCTCTTCATTTTTATTACACTCGTATTTCTTTTTATAGCAGATTAGTATCACATTAGGTGCAGATGAGTTCGTGTGACTGTCAGATGTAGTTATCGAGCAAATAATAACGCTTCTTGAGTTAATTTCATAAATCTCATATTCCTTATTTTCACCATTAAATGTTTGAATGACATTGAAAAAAATAACTATAGCCAAGTTCACAATAAAACATCATAACATTCATCGATTTATCTCCATAATCTCATTAAGAACTCGAATTCATTATTCCAGTAATGGACTATACAAATTACAGTGTTTTCATTTCTTTGGCCTGATGGCCAATAAATAAGAGAATAACCAACCCGTCACACAGTAAACGATTGTATTTTGTTTTTATGGATAATATGACGTCTTTATACCACAACGAAATCGGGTAATATCTTTTCAATGTCAATTCTGATCAGCCGTTTTTTTTCTTGCAATAGAAGATTCCATGTAAACATATATGTATGAATGTTTGATACTCGATACCTACTGTGGTAGGACACCTTCTATATTATAGTTGTCGATGAGCTAGAAATCTTTTGACATTAATTCTGAATTGTTTCCACTTAAGAATATGTCATGTTTTCAGATCGATAATGAGTATTCGATATGATTGATCTATTGGAGTCTTTTCATAACAGCAGAATTTGTCACATTCTGTGAACAGTTAATTTGGTCGAATACCTTGTTTCAAAAGAAACAAAATAAAGACTTACTGAAGCTTATAAAATATGCAAGTTGAATTGATTAGAAATGACGAAATGCAGCATTTTTTTCCTATGAAAAATGAAAAGCAACCATCATAATCAAACCTAGGCCTAGCTAGGGAATTAACTAAGTCTCACCTTCAAAAGAGCGATTTCAAGAATGGTCAACTAAATTACTTCGAAAGTCTCCTCGACAATCAGTCAACCTATTGACCACACAAGTATCTTTCCAACCATTCACCACTTTCCTGCATTGTCACTAGCAGAAAATTATTTACCATTTGGTGATACATAATTTTCAGTTGAGAAAAATTAGGGCTAACTAAGTGTGTAGTAATTCTTTAAGAGATGTGGCGACTTCCTGAAATGTTGTCAAAGTCAGAGAGTGTGTGCAATTTGGTAACACGTAATCCTTTGAAACAAAAATTGCACACTCCCATTTGTTGAAGAAAATTTTACGTACCTCGAAATTATTGGGTTGCTTCAAAGCCATTGAAGATATGCTGCCTTTATATTATCTGTACTTTCTATTTCAGGGTATTTCAAGTTTATTTTCGTATACTCAGTTTTCTCACTCGAACGGAAGTTCTGTACATAGTTCATGAGAGGAGTCGTTGACAATTATATTCTTCAAACTCTTCACGTTCATATAGGGCGCTTTTGGTATTGATTTTTTGAAATTGGTTGAAATCACAAGTTGAATTTTGAAGTTTGTCTTTCACGACTTTCAAAGAAACCTATCAAAAATCGTTTGCTTTTGTTATTTTGCTCATCTGCATCATTTCCCATTCATATAGTCTTTCTCAAATCCATAGAACAATTATAAAAGACCCAATGGTAATTCGTAAAAAAATTGCCATTATCTTCATTATTGTACCATTGATAATTCGAAAAATTTTAAACGATTTAAAGAGATTCTGTAATGAATAGTCAATGATTCTTAGAATATGTGGCTCCATGTCGAAACTTTTCTTCAAGTGATTGTAACAGTGATTCGTCATTTTATCAGTTTATCTCTTGTTTGTTTTTTTCGAAGTCCATCAGAAATCCGTTACAATGTACATCCCGAAATCAATTATGAATTCCACCAAGAGTTAGTCGGTTTTAAAAATCGCATTATGTTTTAATTGCTGGAGAGCCGGCTTTAATGAATTGTGAGCCCGTGAGACTACCGTTATAATATCATAACTGTCCACTTTATATTGTTATTATTTTTTAATCCTTAATCCGAGTGTACGTTATGCGGTTGGGACTAATTAGCGTGCAAACAGAAACAAAGTAATTCGTTGAAATGCAATTAGTGGCGGATATGACGAATGATGAGGGTAATCCCATTCCAGGTTTGCCAAAATTGGGGATCATTTTCCGAAAATGAAGTTACGATTTTTATTTCAAAGGACAATGTTTGAAAAAGTCACCTACACTGAATTCATTATCGAACAACTCTGAGCTTTTTGAATCTTCGTGTGACAGCAATTTCAATACAGGAGAACTTACCCATTTAATATTCTATTTGAATGACTATTTAGATCTCAGTTCTGGAGGTATTCAAAAATTAAACAAATTCACCATTTTCTTTTTCTGGCGTTCCTTAACGAGACTTTGGAAAACAAATAATATTTTATCATTGCTACTTTTCAAGTTGTACAAGATGGAGTTTAGAGATTATTGCTCCGACGTTTCGTCTCGGAGAATCCACCACAAATTTTGATTTTTTATATGAACACCCGATAACAGGAAAGATACAGACTGGATGAATGTATTTAAAAAAGGTATATATGAAATGTATATAAAATAAAAAAAAAATGTTTCAAATGCAATAGAAATGTATATCTACATATGTGTGTTAGCAGGATTAAATAATACAAAGAACGTATTACATATTGTAAGTAAACGTCATGAAACAATCTATTATGAAAGATAATGAAGACTTTTAGGAAAGAAAGTTTGTGGCTTTCTACTATTCCATCTTGATACATAAAATGTGGAAATCTTCCAATGAAAGGAAGGAAGTAATCAATTTGAAAATAAGTAACTCTATACATGGATGTTTAGATCATGCAAAGAAACAACTTTCAGACACAAACTTGAAGAAAGCCCTCCTGAAACGGTTACTTTCATATGAATATTGAATTGTCTAAAAGTTGCTTCTTTGCATGATCTATCTACACATCTATCTACACATCCATCTATAGAGTTACTTATTTTCAAATTGATTACTTCCTTTCTTTCTTTGGAAGATTCCCACATTTTTTGTATCAAGATTGACTAGTAGAATGCTAAAAACTTTCTTTCCCGAAAATGAATCACTCCTAAAAATATAACTCCTTCAATCCAAATAATGAAGATAATATTGATGTCACGTGAACCACATATCAGATTGAAATTATTGCAATTGATTGAAACACGTTATCATTAATATGTCTGTTTCAGCAAGATCACAGTAGAATATTGTTTGCTTGCTCAATATTCAGTCGAGGTATATTGAATGGAATTTTTGCTAGCAGGAATTCCCATCTTATGTTATTATGTAGTAAAGGATCGTTATTGTAACAACGATACGTCTAGTATTCAGTGAGATGAAATTGCTTTCATTTAGAGTATTGAATAATCAATATTGCGCTCTGGGTGAATACTAATTTTTTCAAACATTTCCTTTGAACATATTGTATGGAATTTATTTGGGTTGCCTAATGGAGAGATCATATCAATACCATATTAATACAGTTGAATAGTGATGTAAGACTTGATGTAACTGAAAATTTCCTACCGTTCCTTAATATGAAGCCTAACATTTTATTAGCTTAAGAAAGACATGTCTCATCAAATAGTATGTAAAGGTCGCGCATCTGAGTCAAACGATTCAACATTGTATTATTGAAATTGTATGGGAATATTGATGCATTTTCTTTCCTCGAGGAGGTGACGATGTAAAATTTGTTGATATTCAACTCAAAGTGGTTTGTATTTGAACTGTATTGGTGTCATGCTGTAAAGACATGCAATATTGAGTTGTAAAGATGTTTTGATGAATTTTCAAGTTATCAGGATATAATGGGGTGGAGCATTGGAAGTCCAGGGTGAGGTCATTGATAAACAAGAGGAATAAAAGAACCCTGTGGTACCCCATGATGAAAGAACCGATATTATTGAAATTTGACATATTGTGGCATATCGAAAACATATGACTAACTGAAGAGAATAGTTCAGGAGAGAATCCTAAGAAAATAAGCAATGAAATTTTCAGGTCAATTCTGTCGAAGGCTTCTTGTATATCCATATAAGAAACATTTACTCAACCTCTCTTATCTAAGAATTCAAAGACATTTTGATTTATACAAGTGAGGTTTGTCACACATGACTATTTCAACAAAACCGCACTGTTCAATAGATAACATACACTTTGTAGCGTTGTATATGGTTTTGTTTAGGATCATTTCGTGAAGTTCTTGATGAGACAATGAATGAAGCTGATTAAAAAACAAAAAATTCGTGAAGTTTCACTGAATTATATAACACAGAAAATAGGTCTATAGTTTTTTATTTGTGTCGTAATGGTAAAATCCTTGCAAGTTTCCACCTGTTAAGAAATGAACAGAAAACCCGATTAAACTTTTTTGATGGTAACTTCTACAACCGTGATCGTAACTTTAGTAATTTGTTTGGAGTTTGTATACGGTGATCGTCAATGATGAAATAATACATTCTAATATATGTAGTGTTGAGAAGCAGCCTCGGCAATTCCACCGACATGATTGAGGCAAGACATTTTGGTGTCCATTTTAACCCCCGCCAAACTCATCAAAGCAGAAAGCAAAATAGTCAGTCCTGACATTATATATTGAACCTGGTTACTTCTACCCCAATTCGAAATCACTTTAAGATCCTCATTAAGATATGTAACCTCCTGCTGCCAGTGAAGATGTGTATCTGCGGCCGATGACCTGGAATCCAAATGGAATGACGAGAGGAGTATGCTGTCGTCAGCAAAGCAATATATTGAATTTTTGTTTTTTTTTTCAATTAGTAGTTGATATACAATAAAAATAGGGTTGGAGATAATATGGATCACCGTGGAACAACAGCGTTGATGGTAACAGTATTCGAAAAACGGTCACTTGCAGCGAATGTTCTTTCAGGAAGCCGGAGAGACATAGACAAAAATATTCCGACAAGCCATAGCATCGAAGTTTGGCCAGCAAACTCTCATGCCACAGACGGTCAAAGGCCTTAGAAATATCCAGCGCAACAGCTCTTGACTGCGTTTCCAAATATGGGTGACATACGATGGAAGGTCGTCTTTTGTTCTTAGTTTCCGAAAGCCTTATTGATGATGGCTCGTGATGCTGAAGCCTTCCAAATATTTATGATTTTTGATATCACTGATGGTAAAGCGACATGAAAATGAACAACACTGAATAAATAGAGAAATAAAGGGGAAACTGAGAAAAGTTCACATCGAAAAAGCTACTATGTAATATGAAACATTGAAGAGTACAATTAATCAGTTACTTGTCGAATTCATCAATTTTGTCTGAAAATCTAATGACAAATTGAGAACCGAAATTTGGAAATTCAGCTTTCATTTATATGGCCGACGTTTTGGAAAATAATCTTTTCTCATTTTCAAAACCCATGAAATACGCATGTGGACAATGCCTCCATTGTAAACAGCTATTTTTTGACACACGCAAAGGAATGAAAAGTGTAGGTGTCATATTCGATAGTCTTCATAAATACACATACAGTATGTTCATTGAGAATTCAGTTCAAGTTTATATTCCTATTTTGAACCTTCCGTCTTAGCATTGGAACGATTCATTTGCTGAGAGCTACGTGAAGTATGAATATTTGTTAGCTGCTATAAGGATATATGCTAATTCTTTGAGTTTTCTAATTTTCACATTAGGTTTATTGATGACAATTTTCATTACATTTTCAATGGATTATTCAGTTTTTGGAAAAAATTTATGAATTCAAAATACTGACTAATTGGACTCTTCAGTGATTTATATTAGGCAGTAACTTTTCAGGATGAACTTTCCAGTTTGCTCAGCAGATTCTCTATTGATTTCGATTTGTTAGGTTATTATATACCCAAATATCACCTTCACAAAAAGTATCTTTCAAAGACCAGATAAATTATTGTTTCGAATTATACTCAAAATAACGAATTCAAAAAATACTTTATTGTGAGATTTTCACTACATATTCAATACTCAATATACCCAATTTTACAAATCTGAAGTACCTATATTTCAAGTACCTGCGTTTTGTAATGAATTGAATTACCTCAGCTTGGGTCCCAGTTTCCACAATTGAAAAAATATTTAGTAACGGAAAGTTATTCAATTCTTATTCATCATTAAGTAAATATTCCGAATTCTTGAATCTATTGATTTGTCAACATTCTAGAAGATTGAGTTTCAAAGTTCTCCCTTCTAGATGTAACACATCGTATTCATGATTGAACTCGTGTCCTTCTGCTGGAAGGTCAAATGTAGAATTGGTCTTTTCATTCACAAAACTACTTTTATCTCTTCATTTCTTAAGGAATTTTTGTCTTTATTATTTTCAACTAATTTACTCAGACTATTATTCCTTTTGTAAGCTACGTTTACGCATTTTCTTCTAAAAACGGCCAATATGATTGTTTGGTTGACATATATGTCCTATAACGAACGTTATTGCATCTTGAATTTGGATATACGTGATCCATGGCTTGCTTTTGTAGTATTTTTGGATAGAATGGAGTCAATAATATCTACCTTATAACCTTGTTGACCAGACAATGGAATATTCGATAATCTGTGAAGTATAACATTGAATGCAGCAACTTCATGCTGGTAAGGGTGTGTGGAGGAATTATGTTAAGATGAATGAATTTGCAATTCTCCACAAACAATAGATTTATAAATTTTCAATTTTCTACAAACCATCTGACACGGACATTATCATACATAATTCCTCCACACACCCTTACCAGCATAAAGTTACTGTATTCAATAGTATGCTCCAAAGACTAATGAATATTCCACTGCCAGAGAGTAATATCCAGAGAGAGCTGGGTTTGATTAAGCAAATCGTTGTCATAAGGTAGATATTATAAACCGACAAACTACAAAAGCAAGCCATCGACCAGGTCTATTCAAGATGCGATAACTTTACTTTGAAATCTGTTCAAAATCTAATTTTCCGTTAACCAGCTCTCGCACCCCTCCCCCACGACAACCCTCAGAAGTCGGGAATTGTGCGAGCTAAGGATTACCGAGGTTTCACCTTTTAACGTGTGATTCCTAACATGATTATGGGACATTGTCATATTTGGGTGAACCGTTTTTTGAAGATAGAATGCATAAACGTGGCTTACAGAACGAATAATGGTCTAAGTGAATTTATTAAATACAACGAAGACAAAACTTCGGTGTCGAATAGATCAGGAATATATAATCTGATTTGTGGTTCTTGCCCAAAACTGTACATAGTCCAAACAGGGAGAACATTTTCACAAAGAATTGAAGTGCATAAAAGTAGTTCCATAAATAAAAAGACCAATTCCACATTTGCAAACCACCTTTCAGCAGAAGGATATGAGTTGAATCATGAATACAACGTGTTACATTTAGAAGAAAAATGTTTGAAACTCAATCTTCTAGAATGTTTAGAAACCAGTAGATTCGAAAATAAGGTTAATTTACTGAATGATCAATTGAAATTGAATAACTTCCCTTTGCTAAATATTTTTTCAATTCCATCATATATCTACTAAAAATACTATTGAAATATCATACTGAGTTTTTTCCAGCTTATCTGATGATCATCAGTAAGCAATGCTTTCATCGAAGTGAAATCATACAACTAGAATATATTTATTCGAATATGAACGGATATGATCGATTTGTACTCTTCATGAAGAGATATTTGAATCGCCTCCCTGTGATAATGATTGATAGGTTAGGTTCGGTTCACCGAACCCTATCAATTAATAAAATAGGATTGGATCCCCAAGTACGCTTGGAATTATTGAATTTTCAATTCAATAAAACCCTCTGTGATAGCATATTATGTACGCACCAAAAAAAACATTCAATCCCCACTTGAATAAGGAATACTTGCTCTAACAGTTGCATGTGCAATAGTTAGTAAACTGTAATAGTGGAGATAATATACCAATCAATAAATCAATTCAATTTTTTTTCGTAGACTAGTTGGTATGATACAAATTCCATAAGTAATAATAACGCTATTAACTTCAGAATTTTAATTCTCCTGTGTCATTAGGTGACTGTGAATAAGGAAGTTTAGCATCGGCTTAAGGACCCACAATTTCTCATTTTGCATTTATTGAAGCATGTAATAAATATTAGAAGTGTGTCAAAGCTATTTTTCGGGTTTTCCAATATTTATGAAATCGGGATACCTGTTTCTAATTGCACACGTACAACACCAGGTAAACCAATTAAGAGAAACGAAGCAACGCTCACTCATGATGATATAAAACCGGAGACAAATTTTAGCAGGTGCCAAGACTACTCGAGCACTTCGACCATTACTACCTCATCGCCTGTGATAATGTCAACCGCACTGATAGACGAAGCGTTAGGTATAACAACCTGCAGACCACGGTCAAAACACCCGGAAAATAGCTTTGACACAGATAATTTCTGCCGTGAAAGTTAACATTGAAAGAACTCTTATGAACTTACATCAGAAACATAACAGTAAGACATCTTGATTTTGCACGTTCTTTTTCGAAGGACTAGTTGGTAGTAGACACCTGCACCTGCGATAGATACTTTTAAGAAAGTAATGTTCCGTTTCGAAGATCAATTTGAGACGCTACGAACTACTACACTCGCTTTACAATAGCTTCATCAGGCGTAACTAGACACACCTGAAGAAGCTATTGTATAGCAAAACACGTGTTGTGTTCGCTTCATCAGGCGTGACTAGACACGCCTGAAGAAGCTATTGTATAGCAAAACACGTGTTGTGTTCGCATGATCATCGTTATCAGAGTAGATCGATTGGTTTCCTTCCGCATATCTATATCAAATATCAATCTAGGGCTGACACGGAGTCAGTTAGTCTCTTTATGTGGATTACGTCTTGGGTGGGGAGCCGGTTGGGTTGATGTGAGAGGTTTGTTCCTCACCTTTAATCGACTGTCAGGTGAAAAGGTGGTTCAAGCTGCGAGGCCGATATTCGCTGCTTGTCATCCAACCTGCTAGGAATCGCACTTTATAAAGTAAGAACTCGTTAATCCTTAGCTCGCACAAGTTTCGACTTTTCAAAATTGTCGTTCATAGGGGGTGACAGCTGAATAATGAAAGAATATATAACGGATGAACTGATCTGTTTCATGAAATCTATTGAAAACAATAGATGAATCCATTTATTCTCTCAGTTACCTAGTACCGTATTTCCATGTTTTTTGAAGCTTGGGTTGTAACTTTCTTCGTCTGAACTAGGTATATGTAACTTTCCTCTTCAACATATTTTTGTTTTAAGTGAAGATTTTTACCGTCAATCTCTGTATTTCAGAGTTAATTCAATGTACGTTTTCTGGTCCTTGTTTATAGGTAAAATACCAAATAGTATGGTTGTCATTCCATTACCACTCAAGTGTCTCAGTGATTCAGATTTTCTGAAACGACTCTAGGTAGAAATTGTAGGGGTCTTCCTCGATTTTAAAATTTGAATCAGTTTCAACCACAGTCCTGATTCGAATTTCTCTTCCTAATTGGGCCTTTCATTTCTGGCAATCATATCATCGAGAAATATCTCTGCTTCTCAGCCTTTCAAATACTCTTTCAAAAGGAGTTTTTGACAAGATACTTCATTGTAGATTGAAGTCAGATAATTTTGACTATTTTCAACGTCACTTCGAAAGTTGACCCATTCGTACCGAAGAGTCCTTCGTGATTACTATTCAATAGATTTGACCGAATAACTCCATTGTTTCACTATATATTTGACTACATCTCCTGCAATCATCAATTGATCTACCATGAATAGTATGAATCCCACTGAACTCGGTAACTCTGGAAATCTCTCGTTGAAAACTTGCTTCAAATCAGGTTGGATTGCATTTTAGAGACCGATTTAAATCAGTTTCGAAGCATATTTTTTGAATTTCACTAGTTCGGATCTCTATTGTCTAATATATAAAATGATTTGAAATCCCTGAAACAACTAAAAAAAAGGAATTAAAAATGAATAGCTGAAATTAACAATTATATTAAGCAAAAATAACCTGAAATGAAAGAATTGTGAAATAAAATACAAGTAAAAATAGAACGATTGAACAAAAAATGAAAATAAAAATATAAAGAAATAAAAATGAAAATAAAAATAAAAAGTTCAGAGATTCCAAGCCACGTTAGTTCACCACGTTTCGATTGTTAGTATCTACAATCGTCTTCGGGTGATGACTGGACTGATTCCTCCAAGAGATGAATATTTATAGGTCGTTCGAGTACTTTCACTTATCCCCGCTTTCCATTTTTTTCGCTTCACTGGTTCAGTGGGAAATAACCGTTTGGCGGGAGTTAGC
>WOGO01003417.1:0-14380 GCA_015342085.1 Leptinotarsa defecta | reverse complement strand
AAGAAATCCGCAAGACTAACACAGTCGTCAACGATGTCTGCCCTCACGCGTCTACTGGCGTGCGGGTTAAGTTCTTAGCGATGGCGTTTCATTTCTTAGACCGCCCCTCTACCACCACACATTATCCCCCGTCGTCTTATAGTAGACGCGACGCGTAATGGCTTACTGCGATTCGTCCAAATTACTTAGTGTAAGTGACAAAGTTTATCTTTATCAAATACTTAAAATGACAATTGTATCAATTTTTATAAGAATTTGACAGATATTCTGATAAGTGTGTTGTAAAAAAGTATTCAATTTAATTGTATTTGTATATAGTAGTATAGTAGCAGTATTTTGCATATAGTGGCAATCACATAAGAGGTAGATATATGCAATCGCGGACTTTTGTTTATAACTATTTAAGATAAATAATTTAATTTTACGGTACATTATCTGCATGTAACTCCAACGGTATAGACAGCGCAGGCCAAGATAGCTATGAGGGAGCAAGAATTTTTTCGACTCACTTAATACTTACCGTTATATTATGACCGAAATTACACAACACTTCTGTAGCCTATATGTTATTCTGATGTATAAGCCACAAACATACATAGATACATCCATCCTCAAAAACATTCACATTTATATTAGAATAGATCAGACAATGTAAGACCGAACTAATGAAATTCACCATGAAACATTGTCAACCACCTTCAAACAAACATCAATATTGTGGTCCTGGTACGAAGTTGCAGAAAATGATGGAGAAAGGTGACAAGCACTACATTGTATATTCAGGGAATTCAAACGGTAGACCAGGAGCTTGAACAAACTGCAATGAATCAAATTAAAGTAAACGATGTTTCTATTGAAGAGAAAGAAGCAGTTTGGTTGATAGCTTATATCATGAATGGAAACCGTCGATTTGGTATAGGGTGTTTCGGCCTTTTGGCCCATCATCAGTATGGTGCTGCCAAGTGTAAGGATGGGTAACACTTGGTTACCAAAAGAAAGAAATACAAATGCACAGAGCCACCAGCAGGAGCCAGCAGCACATTTGTGGCTTCACTTAATAGATCTTGTTACAAGAAAACTATCAAAATCACTACATTTGACATTTATTATATTTGATCCCACCCAGTATATGGCGACTTTTTTGTGGGTACCTATTATATCTCAGCATTCCTTCAGTTTATTAATCACTCAATATTTGACTGATTGTCAAATATGTTGTCAAAATTCTAGTGCATAATCAAATATGAAATTTGTGTATCTCCAAATTACTAGTTGAACCGCAGGTCATATCGCAAATAATATATGTTCATTTTTTATTCAACTGCAAAGATATCGTTAAACGAACGTTCTAGAAAATCAAATCGAATAGGCAACCAGATCAGGTAGTAGCTTGAGAAATCATGGATAGATGCATATGCGGTTCGAACCGGCCTTCCGGTATTCCTCGACCAGGAAGAAGTCAAGGTGAATCTGCTATTCAGACAAGTGAAGTACCTTCGCGCAGCCGAATACCATGCCCTTATCCAGGTTCCCGCATACCTCTACGTATTCCTCCTTACACTGGTGAACCGCTTTATTTACCTCCTACCCCAGGAAGTGGTGCTCCTCAATGGCCTGGTATGCGCCCAAATTTCTCTCAAGAAGTGAGAGATTTTCAGTATGACCCCAACTTCTTTGATGAAAATCGTCCAATGATGCAGTCTAGAATGCTGATCACCGGAAGAGGTGGTGGAAGAAAAATGCAATTGGAGAGGAGCAACAGACCAGATATGGCTGTCAATCAACCAATCCTCGAACGTCCCCCAAGACCAAGAGGTTTCACTTGCCCTGTTCAGAAAACCCCAGTCTGTCATACTCCAAGACAACAAATGAGACATCCAGCGCGACCTGAGACATCCCAGATGTCCTGGGCCAGACCATCGCCGAGAGCTATTTCGACTGGACCCACACGCCAGAGACCAACTACAGCGACAACTTCTCCAGTACAACCTGTCAGATCCACCGGTGCAATACCAAAGATCCCTGGAATCGCTCTTCGAGTTCCATCAAAATCTCCTCAAACTCCTTCCGTACCTAGAAGGCAACCAAGACCCTGTCGAGCTGCTTCTCCTCAACCGGTTGGCTTTTCAAGTCCTCCACCACAGATGCCCACAGCGGCTACTCCTCCTCATTATAGTGAATATATGGGAGAATTTGAATTAATGGAAAAGATTGCTGAACAAGAATATGATCTTGGTGTACAAGATGTACAACCCGCCGAGATCTGTCCCTATTACTGTCCGGATGAATCCTTTGACGAATTCGAACAGTTGGAGAAAACCTATGAAAAAATATGTGCTCCTTCTGACAGAATTCCATACATGTCACCAGAAAGTTTGCGAGAGTTTGAAGAGCTAGAAAAAGGAACTCACTTACAAGCGGTAGCAGCTCCACAAAATCTTGAAAAACTACTGGAAATGCCGCCAACTCAGTTAGATGTTCAACCTCTACCGCAACAAGGTAATAAGTGATACGAATTTGTATGAAAAAAGATGTGTCAATTCCAATTGCAATGAAACCCGTTTCAGAAACTAGTTTGGCCCTCTTGGTTAACCTCCTGGCATGAACAAATTTTTACCCAATAGTGAACTTCCAAACAGGCATTTATGCTGTTATGAGGAAGTTAACATAATAAGTTTCAATTAAAATGAATAACTTTTTCGTGAAATACATTTATTTTTTTCAATGATTATCATGCAATTTAGAGTTACTTTCGAATAATTTTTTCAACAGATTGGGTACCCCTACATATACAGTGTCATCCCCAAAGTACGCACTATATGGGAAACTTATTTATTAAGGGTTTTTCAACAAAAAGTTATTTTTGATAAAAGTTTGTACATTCCCTAAAACTAAACATGCACCAACAAAATATAGTTAAACACATGTAATATACGAGGAGCCTTCAAATATTTGATTTTGAGACAAGAGTAACGTAACCTTATTTTGGAAAATCTCGGGAAAGGTTATGCAAAAAAGTTGTTCAGCAATAAAAAATACATCTAGATTTGAAGTCATGGCCATCTAAGTGAAGTTTTATTTTTTTCCCATTTTAAAAAAAATGAGGGCTACGAAAAAAAATTTGCTAAAACGATAAATAGACAACATCCTGTATACGACGGTTTATTTCAAAAGTCTGTGATATTATGAATTACACAACTATGGTATTAACTACGGTCAATTTTTTTTTAAGAGTAAAATAATTTTCAAAGTTTTTGGTGGAAAGTTATTTTCATTTATTGTTAACACCGAAAAGTACTCGAAATTATACAGTATTGCAACGAGAACTAGATATTCAATAATATCAAATCACAAAACAATAAAATGAAATAGGTATTTCGGAACAAACTCACTGATTTTCTGGAAATGTTCTTGTCTGAAATGATTCTTCAAAATAATATCCAGAAAATCAATGAGTTTGTTCTGAAATACCTATTTCAATTCGATGTTTTGTGATTTGATATTATTGAATATCACGTTCTTATTACAATACTGTATGATTTTGAGTAATTTTCGGTGTTAACAAAATATAAAAATAACTTTGCACCAAAAACTTTGAAAATTATTTCAATCTTCAAAAAAGTTGACCGTGGTTAACACCATAGTTGTGTAATATTACAAGCTTTTAAAATAAACCGTCGTATACAGGATGCTGTCTATTCATCATTTCAGCAAATTTTTTTTCGTAGTCCCCATTCAAAAACATTGGTAGAAAAATAAAACTCCACTCAGATGGCCATGATTTCAAATCTAGATGTATTTTTTAATGGTGAACGGCTTTTCCAAATAAAATTTTCCGATATTTTTCAAAATAAGAGTACTATTCTTTTGTCTCAAAATCAAATATTTGAAGGCTCCTCGTATATTACGTGTGTTCTGTATTTTGTTAGTACATGTTCAATTTAAGGGGATGCACAGAATTTCATGAACAATAACTTCTTGTCGAAAAACCCTTAATAAATAAGTTTCCCTTATGGTGCATTCTTTAAAAATGACACTGTATGAATTCAGCTTCATCAAGAATATTCAATAATTTAGTCATTTTGTACGATTCCGAAGGTGGCTTTTTGCATATAACATCATGCTCGAAAAACTATCAACCAATGAAGTTACTAGTCATTACACGGTAAATTATGTTTTTTGTATTTTACAAAAAATATACCATTCGATATTAATTATAATTTTTTGTATTTTAAAAACTACTCCTTCAGATTGTGGTACAGTCAGGTTCTATTTATATGAGTTTCCAAACTAACATTTTTTTCATTATCAGGCCTAAATATTCAAGTTCGAATTGAAAGGTGTATAATTTTAGGAGAAATTAATTTTTGGAAAAGAAAGGTTTTGGCTTTCTTCTTCATCATTTTTATGCAAAACATTCGGGAATCTTCCAAAGAAAGAAGAATGGATAGATCTTGCAAAGAAATAACTTTCAGATACGAACTGAGCGAAAAGCCCTCTCGAAATAACTACTTTCATATAAATATTGAATTATACTAAAGGAAACATGCTTTCGAAACGCCTACTTTTATATTGCATTATATGAAAACACTTTTACCTATTTGATTTTTACCCCACATATTTGTTATGGAATTGAATATGAAACAAAATCTTTTATATGAACACTGAATTATATAAAAAATAGTCTTCTCTGTTCAGTGTGTATTCTATGCATTCGTTATGGAATTGAATCAGATATCATTCACAGATATGCTACACAATATACTATATGAAAGAGGTAAAATTTCACCTACATGGAACACTGTCAATTCAGTGGTGGACATCAATATTTCGGAATAAGGCGCTTTCCTTATTGCTTTTTCACCTTCATTCTGGACAACATTACAAGATAAATGAATTGAGTGCTTCATAGATATATGTGTCATAGTGCTTTTATACAGTGCATTTCTTCAATGTCAACTCAAAAAAATTGAAAATTGAGATAATGAAATTAATGCATGAATTCTTTATTTTGAAGTGAATTGCCAATGGGTGCCATCTAGAAAAAGAATTAAATGGAAAGGGGAGTCTTATGATACATTATTTTGAAGCTCCTGACAATATCTGTCAATATCTTCAACTACTACAAAATGGCGGAATTTTTAATAATTGTCTGAATACATTGATATTGTGTGACTACATAATATGAAGTAATAAGCTTGAGGTCAGTTCGGAAGATTCTTGAAATGGTTGCCTTGAACTTCTCGACATGTGAACAGCCTATTCGATATTTCACGCCAAAGATTTTCGAACACAGTAACGTCAATATCTCTACAAATATTTATTATTCTCTGTCATATATCCAATATTGAAGCAGGTTCAGTTTCGTACACTTCTTGCTTCAAATAGCCTCATATAAAAAGTCCAAAGGTGTCAAATCTGGCGAGCGGGTTGGCTATTCTGTAGGACACGACGGCCAATCCAACGACTGACAAAAATAGTATCCAAAGAGTTTCTTACTCGTCTGGAGTAATGTGGTGGTGCTCCATCTTGTTGGAATATAATATCCATATCGAATTCATTAGGATTCGCTTCGACGATTTCAGTAATGAGAGGGTCAACAGTAGTTTTCAGCATATTTAAATACAGTTCTCCTGCCGAATTTTGATCAATAAATAGAGGTCCTACAACATGGTTCCCCAATATTCCTGCCTAAACATTCATTTTTTCTGGATATTGGGTATGTTTCCCGGACAGCGTGAGGGTTGGTGTCATTCCAATAACGGCAATTTTGTCTCTGAACATTGCCGTTGAAAAATGTATATTCGTCACTAAAACAAATATTGTGGAGATAGGTAGGATGCTTTGCAATGATTTCCGTCATGATTTCGCAGAATTCTGTTCTTCGATCAAGGTCATCTTCAGTTAATTGGTGTACCATTTCAATTTTGTATGGATAATACCTATTCCTCTTCAAAAGTCTCCACACAGTTTTTATAAACAAAAAATAACTCAACAAACCTTATCGGGTTGTTGGAATTGTTATAAATATGGCAGATAAATAGGAATATTTCTAGAAATATCGATATTAATGTGTTTATCTTCAGGAAATTATTAAATGTTCCGCCATTTTGTAGTAGGTGAGGATATTGACCCCATATTTTATGGTTGTGAAGTATTCGTCAGGAGCTTCAAAATGATGTGTCATAAGACCCCCCTTTCTATTTAATTTTTTTCCCAGATGGCGCCCAGCCGCCATCTTGGAAGTTTCATGTGTCAATTTTTCTTCAAAATAAACTTTTCATGCATTAATTTCATTATTCCAAATTTCAATTTTTTGAGTTGACCAATTCAAAGAATAAAAGGAGGGGGGACATGAAAGAAATGCACTGTCGTTCTTCAAATTCTTCTCAAGGAATTCATTATTACTAAAAAATGTATCAAGAAATTGATAGTTTTCTACTTTTCAAACGATATATGAGAAATAAATTATTTCCTGTCAAAAAAAATCTCCAAATACAGCTTGTATATGAATTAAAACCTATCTACATGAACTAAAGAGCGTAAATAGAATTTTCTCAGTCAGCTGAAGCATATATCACGATTTAACAGTGTTGTTTGTGTCTGCATAATTTCAGCTGAATGAGTACCTATTACGACAATTTATGTGACAGAAATATAACAACACAAGTGTTCTGTACTGTGCGTCTGCAGTAAATGTGAAAAGTCAAAACATATTTATGAATCTTTCAACAGAAGAAAGAGAAAGATTGTGATGATGTGGCATAAATTTTTATTTACCGTTACATAGATATAAACACTATTTCAAGGTAATAAATAGTCTCACATCATCCAAGTATTGGGTTGTTTCGAAAGTTTTGCCCATCTCATATAGTAAGGGGGCATACTTAAAGACTGGCTATGAATCAAACCATATAAATCTAAAGGAACCATTCGTTCAGGCCAATCTCAACTCCCACACTAATTGTGTGGGAGTTGAGACTGGCACACTAATTGAAAATCAATTCCGGCAGTTGCATTGCCTGCAATGACACCTGTCGGATATAATCGAACGCCCTTCGTGGTATTAGCCAGGGTAGTAGTTGTTCTCTAATAGGTGTTAGTCCATTACGCTACAATGTGAGTTGAGACTGGCTTGAACGGATTGTTCTTTTAGATGATTTACGTTTTTGCCAATTTTTATGAGTCTATAAACTGCAATATCGCAGTAATACTTATTTGATTTGAACGAAATAAGCGTCGTTGGAAAAAGTGCACATTTGAAACGTAACACAAGTCGACTAATTCCGTCAGCATAAAAATTGTGTTCTTGGGATTCGATAAAGTCGACGAAGGATGTTTTTGCCTGATCCTGATTGGAGAATATTCTACCGGTCAGTTGGCGACAGGTCTGGGGAATATGGTGGGTGAGGCAGAACTTTGACTGTCAATTCGTTTAATTTTCGGACGATGATTTGTGAAACGGGCGTGCAGCAAGATCAAACCTCTTCTGTTGACTCTTCTGTTGACCACTTTTCGGTACATTCGGTCGATTTCCTCGCAATAGGACTCTGCTGTGATGGTTTGAAACAACCTAATATTTATGAATATTAAATGAGGTAATTACTTCACTCATCTTTGAAATTATATTCTCGGAAACAAAATCCTATATCAGAATTTTGAACTTTTGCAAGCTGAACTTTTCTCAATTATGAATTATTGAAAGATGAAGTCAAGAATTCTTGACTGAAATATAAAGTTTCTCCGATATAATAAATTGCTCAAACAAAAATATATAACCATAGTTGTCAATGCTGTCGGCAATGAATAAATAAAGAGTACACTAAGTTGAATAGCAAAAATGAGAGAAGAACAAAAATGAGAAGAATTCACTTTTTTTACTTATTCCACATTCATATCCTTCTCACTACCTCATATGTTCGACGATTAGTACTGAATAACACCTAACCATATAGCATTTATCTAAATTTATAACGCATTGAATTTCTTAGTTCGGACTTTCATTGTCTGATATTAAATAAAATGATTTGAAATCTCTGAAAGAACTAATAGAAAAGAATAATTAAAAATTGTTAGGGAGTGCGTTAGGATCAGTGCTTTGTTCAGCCCTGGACATTATCTTGTTGGGAGTACTGGATGGGACAGATCTGAATGTAACCTGATAGGTTTTCATAAGAGGATGATACATTCTATTGTGTGGAAAATATGTTTAAGTGAGTCAGTCTGAAACTGACCTATAAATTAGGTGGTGTTATAAGTGTTTTCATCGTTGTTAGCCAGTGAGGCATTCCTAACAAAATGAATAGCTGAAAATAACAATTACATTGAGCAAAAAAAACCTGAAATGAAATGATAGTAAAATAAAATACAAGTAAAATTAGAACAACTGAACAAGAAATAAAAATAACAAAAATAAAATGAAAAGTTAAGAAATTCCAAGCCAAGTTACATCACGACGTTTCAATTGTTAGTATCCACAATCCTCTTCGGGTGATGACTGGACTGATTCCTCCGAGAGACGACAATTTATCTCCGCTTTCCTTTTTCCCGCTTCACCGGTTTAGTGGGAGATGACCGTTTGGCTTGATTATGGGTTTCCATATGTTGCGTATCTCTATGCTAGCTAGGCTGATTACATTCTTGGACAACATGTAAGCGGCTTCTTTCAATTTCCTCGTAAACCAGTGTTCCTTCCTGTGTATGATCTCAGCTAGTTAATGGGTCCAAACATGCTCTTCTATTCCTGATTTGATGGTTTCCCCGAGCACAAGAAACAAACAAATATGGTTCAGGAATGATCAAGATGATAAAAACATTTCATTACTGATATCCGTGCCTTAGGATAAAATCATGTTAGAATTTATAATCAAAAAGCTATCAAAACCGTATTTTTATATATATAAAACAAAATGATTTTTAGTAATGGCAATACAGAATCATTGATAGAGACTCCAGAATATACCTACACAGTAGGTTGAATGGACTGACGCCTATCAGAAAACAACTACTATCTATCAGTGGCCACTATCTTGCACTGACGAGTGGCTAATGAGCCCGAAACCGGTCTGCAAGTATGCCCGTTCCAAAATTGAAGGTCGACTCTTTCAGTTGTATTGCCAATTGCATACGCAGGAATTTTTCTGTGAAGATCCCTGCACTGACGCCTGTCGGATATAATCCAACGTCCTTCGTGGTATTAGCCAGCGGAGTAGTTGATTTCTGATAGGCGTCAGTCCATTCAACCTACTGTGTAGGTATATCCGAGACTAGCTTGAACGTTTAAAGTTCATTTCTTTAGATGTATTTACAATTATTAAAAAAATAATGAACAGAAGGTTTTAACGAGACTAATATTAGGGTGAATCTATCATTATTGAATTTCTACAAAATACATTCGGAATACATTCGGAAGAATGAAATCATAGAAACGCGGTAGTCTTCAAAATAACGTGTTTAATTCTTTTAGAAACGGAATGGTAATATCGCAGAAATACGAAAGCCTAAAAGTTCAACGAGTTGATTCTGCTGACCTCATGATTTTCAGTTAATGAATTGTCATTAACTTGTAGTTCAACAACACTGTAATTGGACGCTATTATCCCGTTTGCATTCTTGTTCATTGAACAATTTTTGCCTCACTTTGCGTTTTTAAATTTATTGTTACGAATAATGCATTAATTCCGCAAAAAGTACTTTCATCACAGGCATTTTGAGAGGAACTCCGCGAGAGATATATTTCAAATAATATTTGTAGACACTCCAGTACATTTTCCTAGTTTTCCTTGAGTTTTGCAGCACCATCTTGCGGTGAATATAAAATACCTACCTCTAAAACGCAGTTAGATATTTAAAAAATTATATTAGAAAATATTCCGTTCGATATCAAATTGTACAAATATTATCTAATATCTGACATATTTTGTTTTGACGTTAAATGAAATTGAAAATTTTGAAATGTTGTGTCTTCGAAAAGTTGGTAAGTATTTTATTATCATGAAGTACCAGAAATGTTCTAGATCAAATACGACTTTACTGATAAATAGGCCATTTTTCGAAAAAGTTACGTTGGTGTTTATACAGTTGGTGGTGTTGATCAATATGAAGTTCTCTAACCGCTATTTTCAATCTGTCAAAAGTAAAACTACCCAAAGAAAGGTTTCAAAAACATTAACATTGATTTTGTTGAAATCTGCGAATCGAAGATAAACATAATAATGGCATAATTTTCTTGAATTTCGTAAAAATTTCATTTGAGTTAGTGTAAGTTAGTCATTTATTTCCTGTTTTATAAGAAAGGTACTACGACATATTTAGATTCTACTGTAATTAAGAGATTTGTCACGAACATTTTTAGGAGTTTTAGAATGAACAAAGCTAGTATGGGAATAAGAAGTGTATTTCCAAACCTATTTCCAATTCAATGTATGAAGTTTATGAAGTAAACTGTATTTGAATATTATATTTGTGAAGTAAATACTAGTTAAAGTCCTCCAAAATCATTTTTTAATATTTATCTTATGTGCTAGGCTATTTTATAGGACTGTTATAATTGTTGACTCATTTACTAGTTGAGGTTCAAAATTGAAAATAAAGTCTTCAATATTCAGCCAATGGTATATCCACACTTAGAACATTTCTTGCTTCTCATGCAGAGGCAACAGAGGATTCCAATGGGGAAGAAACAAATAGCCAGACACCAAGCGCAGCACGAGTAATCTCCAGTCCAGCTGTTATTGTGACAAACTGGACACCCTCCTAAAGCCCCCCCTCCTCCTGTTACGATAACATCTGGAAAATAAGACAGAAATCTATAATAATGATGATAATAACAATGTACACAACCATTCAATCGCTTTCCGAATCGGAAGGAGGGCATCCCGACCTGGCGCTTCGAAAGATTGAACGGCGGGTACACAAGATGGATGCTAATATCAAGTTGGCGAGACAACACGCATCTCGTGTCCAATGTGTCATGGATTACAGGGTGGCGAACAGATATTTAACGCATGCAATGCGGCGAAGCTGCCAAATTAAGATGTATAATCCATACTAGGATATGAATGACTGTAGGCGTTAAAAAATTACTAGCGAGGCGAGCGAGAAGCACTGCAGAAAACCTTAAGTTCCTCGAAAAACCTTCTCGCTTGTGGTTAATCCGCTGACAGATGAACAGGTGGAAGCCTTTTGGAAGGACATTTATGAACACCCGCAGCCACCCAACTCAGACACTCCAGCCCTAGTGCAGTTTGAAGCTTTCAGCAGAAAGCTTCTACAGCCTGAGTTCAACGAACTGCACAACACAATAACCCCGGATGACTTTTGAAGAGCCCTTGTGAATTTCAAGAACTTTGCAGCTTCAGGCCTAGATGGACTGATCAATTATTGGTGGAAAAACTATCAAACAATCATTCCTGATTAGTTTGTCGAGGGATGAACTGTTCTTATCCCAAAAAACAAATATTTGTCTATACCTAAGTATTACAGACCGATGACATGTTTGAATTCGTGTTGTAAGTTGTTTACAAGCATCTTATACACACGAATAGTCACCATAGTTGACCGATTATTCAAACTGATATATGATTAGAGACGGTCGAAGAGAGAAATTGCTGGATGTAAAGAGAACCTGCTCATCAATAGATACGTAAAGCAGTACTCGATATAGTTCAAGAGTAACCTCTTCATGATAAAATAGTGAGATGCCTTGAAAAACTGATTCCAATCTGGCGGACTCGCTTCACAATAACATCTGGACAGGCTAGAATCTAAACAGGGTGGGTCAATTCCAGAAGGGGAAACCGGAGGTATGAGGTCAACCATTTGTTTCATATGGATGATCTTAAACTTTATGCATCCGGAGAAGAGAATCTCCATCAGTTCTTGAGGGTGGTGGAAGAGTACACGCATGCAATCGCTATGAAATTCGGGATTTACGAAACTGCAACGGTTCATCTCGAAAGAGGATGGTGTGTGGATTACGGAGAAGATTCGCAGCTCGTAGTTGGAGCATTCTGCTTGATCTGGATGCTAGACAGACGTATACTTATATGTGGGTGGAAAAACGCCACTCGCAAGAGATAACAGCAGTAAAGGGCTCTCTCTACGCGGCAAGTATCAGCACATATACTCCGACAGATCCGGTCATCGGAACTGTCGGGGAAAACAGAGCTGCCGCTATAAATATGATTGCCATTTCAATCCTACTCTACTCGTTTGGAGTAGTTAAGTCGACTCGGAAGAAGCTGTATCAACTCAACGTGAAGACCCGAAAAATGTTGCATCTCCATAGATCCATAGGAGGGGAAATGAGATGTGCCGAATTTAATGTGCCAATCCCAACCAACAGCCTCATTGAAGCTAATACGCCCACTGTAGTTCTTTGCGACCAACAGAAAAAGACGATATTCGCCGTGGAGTGTTCAGCTTCCGGATAGGCGAATATCACAGATTGCATCCAGACCATTTTGTTAAGATGGTTATCCTGATTATTGGAGTCCTTGGTGGACAGATGCCCTCTTTACTCTCTAATTTTAAGACCATGCCGGTTTGCGAAGGCTGAAATTTTGGCCGGACAAATGCAGAATACTCTTATTCTTGGCTCAGGGCGTCTGCTTAGGGCACATGATTCTCGGACCCAATGATCACTTACCTCACGGGGTGGGGAGTAGTCATTGTTTGATAATGATGGCGCACCTTCACGAATGTGTCAGAGCTTCAGGGAAAGAGCTTGAACAGCTTACTCTCGGTTGGAAAACGAAAGAAAAAAGAATAATAATAATAATTGTGCCCTCCCTACTATCGCAATATTAGCAGTATTTCTCCGTTAAATCGTCAGAGTTCGGGTATGAATATCTTGGTAATTTGCATTATTGCTTGACAATATTGTATGTTCAGTTATGACAATGATATTTCTGTTTCTTGTTCTCGAATTTAGTTAATTAGAGAAAACCATAATTCAATTGAAGGGGTAGTAGGTAGCATAGTTTCATATCTAGTTGAGTTATTGATGAATCTCTGTCAGTATATATTTGTTGTTATTGAATTACCTATTAACTGTGGTATCACAATACCGTCCTTTCTATGTGGACCAAGAAATGATAATAGTGTTGCCCCACTCTTGGCATTGACTGAGGCAACACTATTATCTTTTATATTAAACAGTAGTGAAAATGATGCCTTTTTACCATGCAATAATGATATCTTGTCCAGTTTAGATGTTAAGAGATTGGAGACTATCCACAGAACATACCTATGTATTTAATATACGATGTAGGTGGTTAGAAACTGTTGCATAATACATTGTATTTCAGTTTTCTTTTGTTCATTAGTATATACAATTTTCTTTCGAAATTCACTTTTTTATGATGCTTATCTTCAATGACAACTGAAAAGTCATAGTGCAAAATACACATCTGTTTTGATACACTTCTGAATTCAATTTTGATACATTCACACCTTTGCAAGAAGACATGAAAAGAGTATTGAAAATAACCAACTAGCAAATACATGCAGGCATTCAGAAAAAAATAATATAATGTCAGTAGAAACATAACTTTTGGGAAATTTTTGCGAGATACTTACTGGTAGTGGTTTGAGGAGCAGGAGGTGCCATTATAATCGTTGGATTAGGAGGCGGATTATCTGAAAAAGAACAATTGTCTATTATAAACGGTACAGTAACCGGTTGGGTTGGCGTGAGTGATTTATTCCATTATTTCAGTAGACCGCTAGGTGAAACGATGGTTCGAGCCCGCGGACGATCGATTTTCAGCGGCATGCTAGAAACCACACGTAAAAAGGTAACGCCTCGTTATTCTTCAGCTGTCACATGATTTTAAACATGTTTTGAATATCCTCAATTTTTATGAAAAATTATTCTCGTTTGGTCACATGTAGTAATAACAATAGGTAGCAGAGTAACACATTATAGCTTTTATAAATGAGGGTGTTTATAAATTGGGTAGTAGTACTTGTTCAGAAGATATTGAAAAAAAACATTTGTCTTTATCTAATATCTACTAGAGTCATACTCTTTATAAATGTATTTTTCCGCATCAGCGCCGTGCAGCCAGATGGTGATGTGGTCAATACCAAAAATACATATTTGTGTTTTGGCTTCCTTCGGTAATATCTGAGAATATTTATATCCCAACACCAAACCGTTATTTTTACGTGTTTCACGTGTTTCAATCACCAAGTGATCATCTTCACAAGGAAAGTTAAACTAAGTCTACATAGAATATTGGCCTTATTTATAACAAAGCTACCGGGCATTCATATGTGGAATGTTAAGGATACCACTCAGCAATGAAGCCCGAAACAAAGAACGGAAAGTCATATACCAAATAGCGAACGAAAACGGATACACCCAAAAGACAAT
>WOGO01003416.1:0-14381 GCA_015342085.1 Leptinotarsa defecta | reverse complement strand
AGTACTTTCTTGGTTCTTTCTCATTTTGTCTTTAATCGAGGACCGCCTGCCCGGTACTGACGATGCCCAATAGGCTGAAACAGCTGTTAACCGGTGGCTCTTAAATTGAAATCAATATGGGAATGATCAGAATAGTATTTATCCTATTTATCTTTTGATTTTCATGGAATTATTTTTCAGTAGCGTCTCATGTTCTTTGATTATCTGTGTGCTTGTGGAGCTTGCCTGGGCAAGTACCAAGTAAGAAAGGTAACTAAAAATAAGAGTTACTCAACTTAACTTCATATGGCTGATTATTATATATGTTTTGTAGAATATTATTCTAAAATAGTATAATAAGTGTAGAAAAGAGAATTGAAACTTTCCATATTTTTTACCCCTTTTATTTGCAACTAAAGTTATTGCAGTTTTATCCTATAAGGACGTTTTCAATCTTATACATTAAACTAACAATGGTTTATTACATTAGCCTTGCACCCCTGTAGGTAATAATAGAGATACTTGGCTTGATTGAGTACCTGAATTTACAATGCGGATGTGCTCCTTTGAAGATCGGTGAGTAAACTGAATCGGTCTTCAAATTAGCACATCCGCATTGTAAATTGTAAATTGTGCTATATAAAGGCTAATGTAATAAACCATTGTTAGTTTAATGTATGAGATTGAAAATGTCCTCATAGGATGAAACTGCAGTAAAGTTAGTTGCAAATAAAAGTGGTAAAAAACATAGAAAGGTTCAATTCTCTTTCCTCATTATGATTTCCTACCACGTAATATCGGCTATATCCATCAATTTATAATAAGTCGACCAACACTTTTGCCAGGCGCTCTAAAACTCCACGAAAAATTAATGAACTTTACTTATTTTTACATGTCTGATTTTTAAATATGTTATCATGGTAACCATTACAATGTTATATTTCAGTAGTCAGACAAATAGTAGTAACTAAACACCCCTTTAACTGAGGCGAGAGGATGAGCGCGCGAGCACTAAGTACATGCGTCTCAGAGTGAAATATTTAAATATTTTTAAAGTACTTACTGCTTTTGATTCAATACTTTTACAACTCTATTCAAATAAGACGAACTTCAACAATAAAGTAATCAACAATTTATATTTAATTAAATTAATCTAGATTGGGGCAAATGAATATATTCCGGGCAATTTTGTTTTATGAAAAATTATTTTCATTTTATCATAAAAAGTACCAGTTGGAATAATTAAAACAAATATCCTTTTATAAAAAAAAATATTTGATTATGATTGAGTGAAGAAAGTATTTGTTTATCTTTTATTCATCGTAATCGTTGTCGTAATCATTGGAATTTTCATTATTAGCCCAATCATGATATTGTCCTTTCCAGTCATCATCCTTATCATCATCAGTTTTGTTGTCGTTGCTGGCAGCTTCGTCTGAAAAAAAAACATCAAAAAATTTGAAAACAAAACCGCAAATATATTTTTTTTTAACTTGTAGTCAAAGTACAGTACCTGATTATTGAAGGGATTCACTAACGTCTCCTGGTAATTTGTCACTATTAAACCAATGAAAATGATACTGGTTTTCTTCTAAAGTCCAAGAGTTAAAATGGTAGATTACTTTTGATTTGAATTGTTCCATATGCTATCAATGGTGGTAAACTGCTAGCATCAATATTTTAAAAAAAATTTGGATTGAATTCTTCGTTAATATTAGATACTCTGTAATTATTTTATTGAAAACAACTTTTGTATATGCTCTGGATCTTCAAATTGCATTAAAGATTGCTGATATTCATGTTTCTTCATCAATATATATTGAATGGTCTTTGTTTAGTTTTCTTAAAAAAGGCGGGATTAAAGTCAAATTCAGTCAATGCATGAAATCCTGGCAAACTTTTACACAAGTTGGTCCTAAGTGCCGTTAAACTTTAGTTACATTAATGTATCTTTGGTTATTTCCGTATATTGCTCTCGCGCTCATTCTCTCGGCTGAATAATTTTTGTGTTTAGTTTAAGGGAAGTTTGGTCGCTACAATTTGCCTGATTAATGAAATATAACTTTGTAATAGTTACCTTAATAACATATTTATAAATCAGACATGTGAAAATAAGTAAAGTTCATTCAATTTTTGTAGAGCTTTAAATCGTCTGACAAAAGTTTTGTTCTATGGAAAGGGTCTGACACCTATGATACATTTCTTACATAATACCTAGCCAGGTATCACAAGGCGAGCTCCACAAGCATATGTGAAAAAATAATTTATGTCTGATGGCTCTGGGATCTTACTCTTTCAGAATTGTGATACATTTGAAACATGATCTTTGTAAGAGTATTTGAAATAATAAGTGTATATGAAATAGGTACAGTAGACGGTATACAGAGATATTTATTTTCATTTATAGGTAATATTCAATGATTTGAGTTACGCTGAGATAAATTTACTGGCATAATTAATCTACCAATAGGAAATGAAGAAACACTTCATTGGTAGACATTGAGATGCAGTTACAAGAGCTTTCACATACCCAACTGAAAGAATAGTTATTAATACGCGAAAGATACTTCATGGAATTACAGAAAGGGCCTACATGACGTGATGGAGTTTTTCATTTCTGATATAGATTTCTATTCCACTTCGAATTATTATTCATATTTCATTTTATATGACATGATGATCAGCAAGCAATACATTTCTGGAATATTTTTGAGTTTAACTTCCTAATGACATTTCAATATATTTCTTCACTAGATTCAGGATCCAAAGATGTAACATTGCTTGTTAAATAAAACTGACTGATATAGACTTATGATACACACCATCAAAATAATTTGTCTTGAAATTATTGCTTTTCTAAAAAAATACTCTTTCAGAATCGATAATTTTTAACCCGAATGTTTATCATGTTTGTAAAAGTTATTGAAAACGATTTTATACTGAATGTAGTGAAAGCTCTCAAGATTTATGAAATAAATTCCTTGCTAATAAAAACCCATCTATCGATTCAATAATATATTATTTAGGTATATTATAATGTCTATTCTTTTTTCATAAAAAAAATACTCAGTTACATGGATAACGAGACTGGTCTGTTTTATTTGCATGGAATCTCAAATCGAATAATTTATTATTTCAAGGAAAACTAGGCAGAGACCCTAAAGAATTCAAGGACCTGTTGCGCTTGATTTGGTTCAACATGTATTCAAGGGGTGGAGGCAGAATCGGCTCCAGTGGTTTTGAGCACGTCTTTCTAGCGGAAATTAAGAACAGTCAAGTGTCAGGGTTACACAACTGGATTTATTTTCATGAAGAAGAAATGAAAAACAATGTTAATTATTTGGGATATATGAAGAAACTCGATTTGGGAAACGTAAGTACATGAATAATGTTTTCGTGATATACATTTTCCTAATTGCAGAAAGGTGCCATAGTGAAGTATCACTTCAATTTCCACAACATCGATAAACCTGTTGGATCGATGTTCGTGGGTACTAGTCCAGAATTGGAAATGGCCATTTATTCGACTTGTTTCGTCTTGAGAGCTGATAGGATATGTCCTCTGAAAATGAACGGAAACCGGTTTGTTGTGAGGACTTACACTTATAGATATAGAGGGAAAAATATGATTGGTAGTGCCTTTCCAGAAGTTTGAATTCAACGTCATTTTATTATTTTAGACTTTCAAGGTCCTTATTAGTGATTGATGTCTTATTGCACTATTATATTTTTGTACAATTATTTAATAATTTATTTTCTTCACCTATTTCCATTTTACCTATTTTTTTTTGGGAGCCATGTTTGGTCAAACAGTTGTCGAATGACTCTGCGCAATGCGGTTATGATTAAATATCCGGAGCTCCCCTTTGTTGAAGAAAGTTGTTCGGGTCATCGATAGGAGGGGCTTATACCTCGATCATATCTTATCAAAAACAAAGTGGGAAGCTTGAAAGGGGGACATAGAAACTGGCTCAGATGGGTTTTGAAATAAAGAATTCTAGACTGTAGAAGGGTTTGTTCGAGTAGAATAGCGATTATAGAGAGTTAATTAACTTCGTTATCCAGAGATTGAACAGAAATATTCCTTGGTGGAAGATCTGGTGCGGATGAGCCAACAAACTAAAACATACTTCAAAAGTGCAATGAACAGTAAAGATCTTCAGTTGAATACAACTAAGACCCCCAAGACCTGAGGAAATCTAAAAAACTCATGAAAGAAGCAATTCGATTTGTACAAGCCGTAGTGTGTTCTACAAAATACTCTCGAAGGAACTTCTTAAACGAATAAATAATATTTTGAACATTCTATGTCAGGGGTCGGCAAGTAGTTTTAGGTGGGGTCCGGTAACTGTGGGAGAATTTTGATGAGGTGCAGAAAAAAAACAACTAAAATTAAATGCTACCTATGTATAATTTTGATTTCAAATCAAATTCCGAATTATAAAACAAAAGGTCCAAAATTAATGTGAGACATTTCATTTAAGTACACCGACGGTCATAGTTTGGTTCTCGAGAGGAACAGCAAATTCGAAGTATGTCTTCTAGGTGGGCATATGTTATTCTCGAACGATATTTGTATTTCAAAAAATTATTCTTTGAGAAAGATGTTTCACATACATAGTGGCCAAATTTATAGCTTATTTCTTGCAATTTTCATATTTTTCTGGAACATTTGTAATGACACATCTTCTTGCAAATCAATTATCTCTGTTTGAAGTGATGCCTTTGGCAGTCACATTTATCCATTCTGCTACTACATCAACTTTAAATGACGATTTAAGAAACGGAGATAGCTTGCCCATCTATGCAAAGTCTTGGAATCTTGTAGCAAATTCGTTCCTAAGATCGGCCAGAAATTTTACCAACACTGCAGTGTCTTCTTCAGACTTTTTTTATATAAGAATTGTCGGAATATAAATGAATTCTTGTCTTGCAATATCTTTTTCAAAGGTATCCCGCTTGGGACGAAAAGCAGACACGTTTTGTATCAGATCACATATTAATTTTCCATTTACTTGTGATTTCGTGTTGAACGCATTTGAATATTTCAAAATATCTTTTAAAAAAGTCACGACCAGCATATCACGCTTGTGATAAGCTGGTCGTGGCTGCTTTCTGGCTCCCTTCGCATCTAAGTTTTGCAGGAAGGAGGTTACTTCTTCTTTTACCAGTCAGAAACTTTAAATAACTTGACCATTACTTAGCCAACGAACATTTTGTCGTGTTGCAGTAAAGTCAGAATACGCTGCCAGAAAGAAACTCCTTGAAATGTCGGTGCTGTAGAGAAGAATGAGATCTCATAAAATTAATCGACTTGACCAAGCTGTCCATGACTTCTTTTAGTGAAGCACTAAGTTTTCCACAAAGGGCTGCCTGGTGAATTATGCACTGATACGATATTAGACCTGAATTTTTATACCTGACCCTCTTTACTACACCTTTTTCTTCGTCAATTATTGCTGGGGCCCCGTCAATTGAAAGCGACACCATTTTGTCGTAACTAATGTTATATTAGTAATAAATTCATTAATTCATAATTAATATTTCGTTATTTTTAACACCTCGACACGTGTTTCGATCACCAAGTGATCATCATCGAGAGGAAGATTAAACTGGAAATTTCCTAAGCTAACGCTATTTATGCTATGCAGGTATACTATACAGGTAAACCATACAGGTATACCACCCTAAATTAATTTTACATTTGTAGTGTTTAAATGTTATAGTTATATATAAAACAATTTTCAGCTATATAAAAATTAATTTCACAATATTGCTATCTAAATTTATTTTTACAATGTGTCCTTATGTAATGATCAGTAAATCCAATAATATTATTTTAAGAAGCTATATAGTATGCTATTTGGTATCGGTCCGTCATCGTCATTCATAATATTATTATGTTTACTTATTTCTACACTCTCATAGGCATCTAGTTGCCTATTGTTGTTAACTTGTCTAACTAATCTTAATGAACTAAAGTCTATGGAATGGTTTTGTTGCAAAATATGATGGCCGACTGCTGATTTTCCAAGATGTTCGCGTGAACTATGTTAGATCTGAAGAAAACTCATCACTATATACCTTTTCAAAAAGAGTGGAATAGTTAATATCACCATTCAGATGAAATTTCATTCAATAAAATCAAGCGATTTCCAATTATTCGAACCTGAACTATATTCAAATTAATGTGTGCAGCAAAGGTATTCAAAGGCCATACAATTTTCCGATTAACCCAAAAACATATTTTGGCTTAATTCACAAAAAAACTGAATGTCAAAGAACTTACCCAAAAAGAAAATACTTTTAATGATAAAAAGAGGAAATTCTATGCCGATGATTAACTAGATTGCACAAATATCTTTCAATGAGCTCCAGAGGCATAATCTGGAGTTTGATATAAAACATTTTTAATTTTAAGAAATAGTGGAAAATGGAGTTTTTTATTATCAAAATTTAACTTTTCAGTCTATGGTTTATACAAATACTATTGTATTACATAATAGCAGTTTCAAATACTTATTATTATTTATCATATTACTATTGCTTACTAAAATGGATAAATGGTTGATATTGATTTGATTAGATATTTTATTTGAATAATCTCACTTGTAGATTAACAATTGATTCATAGGATAATGTTAATAAGCCTGCAGATATATTTGAAATGCTCTATGTAACATTGAATTGTAAGCTGCTAATTTATGACTGTCGGGATGGAATCACTTGCAATTTTGTAATTCTGTATATCTCGGTTTTCTAAATACATTGAACATCATGACTATGTGTGATAGTCAGGTCTAAGAAATTAACCTGTTTCTCTATCTCTGTTTTGAGTGTGAACTGTATGTAACTATTAAAATTATTCATAAATGTCATAATTGGTTCAGCTGTCGTGTAGAACCTCTGAAATAGGCGAGACTATCGTCAATATATCTGTACCAAAAATGAATGTGCTCTTTACCCAGGTCGGAATTTACTACAGTGGTCTCCGAGCTGATCATATCATGTCTGCTAAAAATGGACCAAGGGGTGGGACCATTGGTAAACCCGAATCCTGTTTATAAAATTTGTTATTGGCTTTTAAGTGATTCTAATTTAGGACTACATCGAAAGCTGTAGAAATTTCTTCTTTATACTTTGGCTTGATCTAACATATTCAAAATAAGATACTTTCATTCGTTGTACGGTATATTGGAGAACATACTCTTTACATCGAATGAAACTAAAATTGAATTATGTGACGTGGTTTCAGACTGGGACTTGAACCACTGACCAACACGGTAGTCAATTCGAGTGAGTGAACAAAGCAACCACGTCGAATCGCCTGTCTACCGACCAACCGAAGTTTCTTATATTAATTTTTTGGAATAGATTGTTCGAAAACACAACAAACATTCGTTACATCTGTCAAACTCAAAGGTTCTCCAATCAAAAAACAATTCTCCTTCTGCATAGACATTGTTATAACTCAGAAAATTTAAAGATTTTTTGTTATAAATTTAGATTTTCAAAAATTTCATCGCTCGTTTCGGAATTTATTAAAAATCTGTTATTTGTGTGTTACGCCACTGGCACGCGTAATGCACCTCCAAATTCATTCAAAGCGGGACTGCATTCATTCACAAGTAACTGAGAAGTGGCTATCTGTAAGATAAGGAATGTTGAAGTATAAGAAGATGAAATTCAAATACTTTTGTTATTGGTCGAGGTTTCGTCGTTACCCGATTTGTGTTTCAGTTATACGAATCTGGGGTCATGACGAAGTATTATCAGCAGTTAAAAACAACTACTAATAATAATGCCACTCCGATTTTGATTCTTGCACAATAACCAGATGATGTATTTAAGTGTGCTCGGAAAAAGTTTTAGGTATTCAAAACGAGTTGAGTTCAATGTGCATCGAAATTATCATAGTGAAAATGTGTTCGGATTCAAGCGAAAGAATAAAACTGTTTACAAGGGTGAGTAAGAAAGTTCCTTGGACCATTATTTCTATACAGACAGATAAGTATTACTTATGCGTCATCCAAATTGACCGATAAAACCCATACTTTTATATATCCTTTTCTTCTACAAGTGAATACGTAAATAAAAGAGTTAACGTTTACTTTTAATCAGCGAAAGCTCTTGTTTGAATGCATTCGACACATCAAAGAGAGTTGATGAAAATTGTATTCAAAAAATATTTTCCCATTAAGCAACTTTCGTCCTTTTACGAATGACAAACCACAGAGGTCAAAACTTGGGCGAGATAAGAATTAGCAAGGTCTCACTTTTCAACGTGCGATTCCTATTCAAATGTTCCATGTAATTTAAGCATTTAAGCTTCCATTTGGCACATCAAAAAGAGAAAATAAAAATTGTATTCGAAAAATATTTTCCCATAAAGCAGCTGTCGTCCTCTTACGAATGAAGCCCGCAGAAGTCAAAACTTGTGCAAGATAAGAATTAGCCATGCCTTACCTTTTAACGGGCGGATCCTACACAAATATTAGTGAAATTTCTCACATGAAACCAATAGATGACCTATCACTATCGTTCAACAGTTCAATGTTATCTGTTGTGAAATTTTAATTTTTTTTTTTTGACTTTCACAGTTGCAATATTTTTTAAAATTAGTTTTCACTCATAATATTCAATATAAGTTATTTTACAATAGAATAAAGGAATGAAAAATACCGTAAATTAAAATTTTCAAAGAAAACCCATAACTATCAAATATTTCGGGAATGGGGATTTTCCATTCAAATGTATCCATTTCACCGTACAAAACAACACCTATAAATATTTTTTGGATGGGTTTTTTTCCAAATGTGTTTATTTTGGCATACAGAACAAGACCCATTTGTCTTTGTCTTTGAAATACTTCGTGGATAAGGATTTTTTTTCTATGAATGTATTTATTTTAGCTCACTGAGCAAAATCTATATATGTAAAATCTTTTGTCTGAAAAAATTATCCCCCTCCCCGTATAAAATAATTTTCAAATGACAGTCCACAATTCTTTCAAATCTTTTGTGGGTGAATATTTTTATTAATGTGTTAATTTCAGCGTACTCTGAACAAAACCTATATGTGGAAATATTTTTTCGGTGGAAAATTAACCCGCAACCTATATATAAATTAATTTTCAATTTTGTGATATTCTCTTACGATACAAATTAGACTTTATCTCTGTTCTTCAGTGACAGATACGTTTTTCTGTGTGGAGTCCCCAATGAGCTCAATCCACAATAAAACAATCCAATGACAAATATAAAATATCAAAAACTCAACTTCAGTTGATAGATACATATAATTGATAAATACTCAAGTGCAACAATAAAAAATAAAAATGAATTTTAATAATAAACAGTTACATTATACTTAATAAGTAAATTAACCTGAATTTTGAAAAAGAAAAAATAATAAAAAACTAAACTTTAGTTGGTAAATAAATACAATTAAAGAATATTATCACGCAAATGAAATCGATAAATGAAATCTGGGGTATACAAAAATAAAAAATAAATAAATGAAATAATAATGAAGATAAAGATCTTCAGATGATGTGGTGCTGCAAGTTTTTCCGGGTTTTCCTGCAGCGGAAAAAGCGCGCCACTGGAATCAATGAAATTGCCCCGGAGCGCCAATTAATTTTTATCGTTGTTTTTATTTTATTTTTATCGTTGTTTTATTAAAATGTTCAAATTAAAAAAAAATTAAATAAATAAATATTTACATTCTACTCAAGTAAATCAGTCCGAAATCTAATGAACAAAATTAGAATATCAAAAAATCAACTTCAGTTGATGAATAAATGAAATCAAAAATAATATTCCGAAAATAAAGTCTATGAAATTATTTATGTGATCCCTGTTGAGCTAGCAGAACCACTTTGAATTTGAATATTTATTTGAAGAAAATAATTTTCGGCTAATTTTCAGCTAATTTTGTACTATATTCCAGAACTTTTTGCTCTTTTTTTAACGGAGAAAAACATTTTTTTGAATCAAACTACGTCATTATTTTAGGTACATTTCACTCATATTGCCCCCCTATCGCCGATTTTCAGTGGGTTCTGGCATTACCAAATGGAAATCCTTCACTTCTCCATTAGGATATTGAACATTTTTTGCCTCTCGTTTGAATTAAATATTTGGGTGATTAACTCTTACAAATAACGCGATAGAAGCCAGAAATGATGTTTTTGAAAATATTATTCAACTATGACACGAAAGGAATATATTGAAAAGTGTTTGGCTCATTTTAGGTTCCTATGACCTCCCATCGTCGAATTTTGATGTGGCGTTAAAAAAATTGTGGGTTCCACGAGTTTTACTGTTAAACTGGCAGACCCAAATCGACATCCTCTACTTTTTAGAAAATTTCATAAACTACACCCTACGATTTGATCTCCACAAAGTTTGTGGAGATCAAATCGTAAGGTGTAGTTAATGAAATTGTCTGATTATTTTGGAGACACATACGGTAGATATTAGAATAATTGTTTGATAATATTGTTTAAATGTGGTAGAAATAGAAATATACTGAGAATTCCTATCTGTCACCAAATTTCCATGTGTGTTTAAGGTATTCACCCGAATATCTAATTTAAACAAGGAGCAAAAAATGTTCAATATCGTAATGAAGCAGCCTAAAATTTTTCAAAATGTGAAGGATTTCGATTTAGATTTGCCAGCTTGATGGTGAAACTAGAACAACCCACAATTTTTTCACTCATGGAATGTCAGCGATGGACGTGATAGAGGCCTAAAATAAGTCTCAGATTTCAATATATTTCCATCTCTCCTATATTCCAAGAATTATTTCAAAATATTATGTTCGCCTCTACCACGTGTGCAGAAATCAAATTCAACTTTTCAAATTATTGCAAGTTCAAATTTACCAAAATGTAAACCTTAACGGTAAAGCTAGCAGAACCCACTCAAAAAAACAACACATCAAAAGCGATAGCCTCAATATTCAAATAAGCCTCAAATTTTCAATATATTTCTATTATTATCGCATGTGTTTCAGGTAGTCACGCAAATATCCAATTGAAACAAGACAAAACAAACGATATCTCCGTTGAATGAAGAGCAAAGAATTCTGAAATAGAGTACAAAATTAGCCTGATATTAACCTGAATTAATGATCTTGAAATAAAATTCAAAGGGGAGGTTCTGCTAGCTCAAAAAATCTACTTAATATACGAACTTCATCTCACACAAGATCTTTTTTCATACGAGAGTAGAAAATGAATAATTTATAATAACAAAAGTTATATTCCACTTAAAAGAAATTAATTATTGAAAAATTCTGAAATTGAAAATGTCTTCTGAAAATAAAAAGAGTAAATCTCGTCAAATTGGAAATCGCTCCAGAAACTTCTTGAAAAATATAGTAAGTAAAGTTTTAGTTAAAATATCGAAAGTATATATTTTCAGGTACGACAGTAATACAAATTATGAAACAACAACAAAAATTAATTAGCGCTTTGGGGCGACTTCATTGATTCCATTGGCATATTTGCTTATTCAGCTGAAGGAAAAACCGGAAAAATCTGTAGCACCACATCATCTGAAGATCTTGATCTGATAATGTCCTTTCTTTCATAGAATGGAATGTAGGGTGTCTCCAGAGGCTCCAAAAAATTCAAGATATCGCCAGAATATTTAGTGACACGGTTATCGTCAAACTCAAACCAGTCCGTTTCGTCTTTGACCAAAGCGTAATAATGACTTGATTCAACTCCAGAACCACAGTGAACAATGACTGCATGAAGATTATGATAGTGGTCTGTTAGAAGGCTCAGGTGTACTGTACTTCAGATCGATAAGCTTAAGAATTAAGTGGGGAATGGGAAGAAATACCAGCGTGGTCCAAACAGAACTGGCTAGTATCTCAATCATCACAAAAGAAATAACCAAGAAAGGAATTTCTGGCAAAAACATAAAAATCTGCGCTGACAGCAGACAAGCCCAATTAGCCTTGAATAGACAACGTATAACCTGAGGGCTAGTACTAGAGTGCCACCAAGATTTAGCCAAAGCTTCGGTAGTTAATAACATTATCCTGAGGTGAGTTAAAGGGCACGAAGGAGTAAAGGTAATCGCATTGCTGACTCTTTAGCCAAGGAAGCGGCTGGACTAAGAATTTTAGGACCCAGTGGCACCTACGGCCTGATGGCTAGTCAAATGTTACACCCATGCTCAATCCTTAAATAGATGGAATCAAAGGATGTAATCTCGCCAGGGTCACCTTGGGCGATCCTGGGAAGCTGGCGCCGAAGAAATATCTGGCTATGACCAGGAAAAATCTACGCCTAATAGTAGGATTTCTGACTGGCCACTGTCAACTAAGGAAACAACTCCATAATATGGGGCTAGTGAACACACCTCAATGCAAGATGTGTGAACAGGAAGATGAAACTGTCAGGCATGTCCTGTCGATATAAAGGGGATGTCTCCCAGTGACCTGTTCACCTTCCTGGAAAGGACAGGATGGACGATGACCTAGGAGGACAACTCCTCGTTAGGATGTTCAATGGGTCACATGTGGCCTAAGTGATGTGGGCTTACACTCACCCTCCCTACTTTACAGATACAGGTACAGAGTGGTCTGCTAGATTGAAATGTTCATCTATTCCGAACCTTCGCAAGAGTTTGGTGCTTTCGTCTGAAGTTGAGTCATGATTGAAGATCATCAGTGTTATTATTAGATTGACTGATGCCATAGCTATACTTGTTGTCTAATAATAGTCAGTTAGTTTGGCGCTTATTTGGCAATACAATTGATCATCACCCGTTGAAAGTTCAATTTCCAAATGATTTAACAGTAAGCTTTGCACGGACTGGGTATGAGTCATATTAGAAAACGCTAGTTGAAGTTCCAGAAAGTCACATATATTTTTGCTACCTCTTGAACGTGTACTACAAAGTAAACAAATGAGTGTTTTTTCAGCAAAAGATCTACAAACGCAAAATGAGATAGACTGTACCGAATAATTCAATCCCGAGCGGTCAGGCGTATTGATTCTGCTATTTTCCTGCTCACGAAGAGTATTCAACAAGAATTCGTAACAATCCTCTTGTCCTAGCGAGTATCTAGTATCTATCTGCAGACGCATGAACAGGTGTTTGAGTTTGGTGAATGAGTAGGGAAATATTCTCGTTCTCGTTCATCGTTAAAACCTTGTTCTTGAAATTTTTCGTCATGAACAACACTTGTAAAATGATATTCATGTAGCAAGTGTTTTCTAAATTATCTCATCCAATTTTCTTCGCAAGATTTTCCATACAACTGTCTACTGTTACGTAAGGAAAAACATGTTTCACAGAATCTGTATCAGAACCATTTCTCAAGCTGCAATCGATCCTTCCAAGTGATGAAGGGTTTCGTAGAGGGATCGATTCGGCTCTTGCTCCATGAAGCTCTGAAAGGGAACCACAGCCACGTTCACTGTCCATTGACTGCACTGAAAAAGAAGAAGTTGGATCAATCACTTGCGAATTAACCTTGATAGGAGACTGATGAATATACACATATCTAGGCTGGTTTCGAAGAGATTTTAGTTCCGTACTGAAAGGAGAGCAATGCATGATCTATCAAAATTACGTGAAGGAGGAATAATTCCTATCAAAAAAGGGGTAGAATGGTAATCTTTCGTTGCTTGCCCTTATCTCCTTCAGAGTTCATGAACGAATAACAGAGACTCCGGGCCATAAACACCAAAAGTTTCAACCGCTTCTGGATGGAACAGATAGATATCAGATAGATAGATTCAGTTTACATAAAAAATTATTGAATTTTCTGTGCTTTATAACTATTGCTCAAGGATTCAGTAATGGCAAATCTACATATAAGACAAAATTATTTCCTGAATAATTCCATATCAGATTACCTCATCAACGAGACATTTTTGAAAATTTGAATGAAAAAGTATATGTGAAAAAAAAAGTTTAATGTAAAAGATGCTCTCTTAGATATTTATTTTTCTTAGTGATGTATTTTTGTAAAAATAGCTGAATTTTGTCTTCATTATTTTCAGCGTGTTTTGAGATATTACTGTAACTTCGATCGATGCATATATATTGATTTTTCTGCATATTGTCCGCTGCTAAGGTCCAATGGTCACAATTTCAAATTGTTCTAATAACGATTGCATAATTTTTTTATTTAGCGGTAATTTCAGGTACCTCGTTAATACAATCGATTCTAGGTAATTACCGCAATTCATTATGTCGTGAACTTGATTTGTAGTTGAAAAAATAATAGTAGTTAGTTTAAGCCGATTTCAGAACCTCCCCCCACCACTTTCAACCTTGAAATGACCTCTACGTCACACGAAGTAGTGAAGGTGACTTTGATGAGGTATTATGAGTTTGACCTTCAACGACCTTGACCTACGTCATATG
>WOGO01003415.1:0-14383 GCA_015342085.1 Leptinotarsa defecta | reverse complement strand
GAACTAAAGACAACCGCGGTAGTTCGCAGTATACACCCCCTTGCAGTTATTGCATTTTGGAGGATCTGCTCTTGGCTTCTTGCACTCTCCTGAAAGATGTCTGCCGGCACACTTGAATCAGATGGGGACGGCTAATCAGTTGCTTTGGCTATGCTCGAACGGCTGACGTCGGTGACACTGCCCTACCAGTGTCTTCTGGTGTTGGGGCTCAACTTTAATTTTGACATTAAGGAGGTCCCGTTCGTCGTAGATATGCTTCTGATTTTGGCTCATTTGAACCAAAACCAGAGAGAGTGGACGATTTCCATGCATCATCCTGGAGACAGATGATGGCTGGTAATTTTAGATCTGATTTTTGCAACGGAACCACACAACTGTACCGTAAACTTATGTAATGACTGCTTGTTGCCATGCGATGCTCATCACCCAGCATTATCAATGACTATCAATAGTGAATAGTCATAAGGAATTAGAGTATGAATATTTCTACTTTGGTTTTAAGAAAGCTGATTATTTAGCTGGTATTGGTTGGGAATATCATTTGAGAAATATTACTGATATAAATGCGACTACAAACATTTTTCATAATTTTTTGTATGAGGGATTATGTAACCTTGTACCTTATGTTAGGCAAACCAAGTCAAAATTTCCCCGTTGGTTCAACAATGATTTGGAGGAAACTCATTATTGAAAAGAATAGTTAACTTTCTGAGGTTGATATATTGTATAAAAATTTGGGGGTACCCATTGAATAAATAAATACATAAATAAATAAAAGATAAATGTCTCCGAACCGATTATAATGATGTCATGCCAGACAATCCCGCTTTCTGTTTCGATAAGTTTGTTGGGGGTTGAAATGGACTCCATTATGTCTTGGTACAATTATGTCGCTAGAATTGCAAATGCTGGGAACACTGTTCTTTACCGGAAAACCCCCAAACACCCCAGCAACTTTTGATGCTTCATAAAGCTCAGATCATACCTTCTTTGGAGTATTGTTCTCATGTATGGAGCTCTGCCCCCAAACATTCCCTGAAGTTGCTGGATTCCACACAGAAAAGAACCATCCGCCTGATTGGAGACGCGAATATCACGTACAACCTTGATAGCCTGGAACATTGATGAAAGGTTGGAGGTTTCTCTCTCTTCTATAGATACTTTCACGGGAAGTGTTCAAGTGACTTGGCACATTTGATTTCGCCAAGGGCAGTACATATCAGAAATTCAGGGTATGTTTAGGGCGGAGCTACATACATGAGAACAATTTTATGTTAGATCGTTTCCCACTGAAATCTCACGAAACAAAATATTGTTCACATGCGCATTATGATTATAATATAACCATAATTACATCATTAAATACAAACTGGGAGATTTATTTTTTTTCATATTTCCTCTAGTTTGAAATTCTGAATTGTGGATCCATTTAATCAATAATAGATATTTCAATAAAAACACATTTCTTATGAATTATGAAACTGAAAAACTTTTCGTTCATTTATAATGTCTGTAGTCCTTCTCTCTTCTAAACATGAGATCATGATCACAAATAGATTTAAAAATATAATATTTGCAACAGGATTATTGAGTGACATATTTCAACTCTGTTTCAATGTTCTCAGAAACGCCTTGGCTCAATAAACTATTCTGAAAACGGTTTGCACACATATTCGCACTTTTCGAGAATAATTAGCAATGATATGTTACAACAGCTGGTAGTGAACAGCTGTAACATTCGCTTGCCTTGTCTTACTCGCCTCGTTCTAGACGTGGATATCTATCACAACTTCATTCATAATTTTTCATTCATGTTTTTCCATTCATGAAATTTGTTATTGCGGTCATTATATTCGAAAAAATTGTGATCAATGTACATTTCGAAGACACTGAAAAATGGCTTCATTACTTTACCGAATATCTTTGAATAATTCAGTATTTAACCTCTGGCGTCAGAGATAACTTAGGATCATTGGGGATTTTTATCAAAACATCAAAACAAAAACATATATAAATTTTCGGTGTAGTAAATGAAGTACAAAAATAATGAAAATTATAATAAACTTAGCTTGATCATTTGTTGGTATCCAACGATACCAATTTATTTGCAATTGGATCGACCAATTCAACAAAATTAACTAACAATTTCAGCGATGCACTCACATTTTTTGCAATATCAAATTTTCAAAGTGGATTCCTTCTTGTTCAAGACACATTCCAGCTCGTTCAATTATTTCAGTTTCATAACATTTGAGGTGTTATACTTCTGAATGCCTGTAAAACTGCATGAGTTCAGTTCTTCTAAGATTTCGAGAGTGACTGGGACTGTTTCATAGTAGACCCTTTTTTTAACATATCCCCAAATGAAAAAATCTGGCACAGTCAGATATAGTGAGCGGGCAAGCCACGGTACTGGACCATTGATAGCAATAACTAATTAAAATGCTCTATTAGGTAATCAAGAACAGTTCTGGTATTATGAGTGGGTACTCCATATTGTTGGAAGTAAATTTACCGTAAAACTAGAGGTCGGTCGGTAGCCGGTCGGTTTGATGTGGGTGCTTTGTTCACTCATTCAATCGATCACCGTGTCAGTCGGTGGTTCAAGTCGCAGGCTAAACGATCGAGTTCCACTTGCTATCGTCCATCCCGTGTTAGCAATCACTCGTTAAAAGGTAAGACCTTGTTAGTCCTTAGCTCGCACAAGTTTCGACTTCTGAGAGTTGTCGTTCGTAGGGGTGCGATAGCTGGTTAATAAAAAAAACCTATTTTAACATATATACATATATATTTTGAAGAAAACTTAAGTACCTAACCACTGTTTAACTGACCTTGAAACAATATTGGCCCAATCATTTTGTTTCCAACGATACCAGCCCAGCATGTTGATTTTGTTGGATCCAGTACAGAAAAATTTTGCAATTAATTGTAAACCGTGATTCGTCAGAAAATGAAATAAAGTTGATAAAATTTGCATTAACTCTATGATTTTGAAGCAAACAATTACAAAATACTACTCGTCTATCGTCAGCATACAAATGTTGATGTAACTGATATTTAAATGCTCGATATCCGTGCTTTTTCAGTAGTTTTCTTGCTGATTCGTGTCCTATCTGCATTTCTCGACTATTTCCGTTTTGTAAATAAGAGCATTAATCTCAGTCTTCTCATTCCTGATAAACCTCTGTTCTGCCACTCGATTTCAATCTTGCCTAAAACGATTCTCGAAATACGCAAAATACTGATGATCTATCCCATCAGTATTTTCCAGTTGGGATATCTCTGAGTATACAACTCTGCAGCATCCTCTAATTTTTTGTGGCATTCTCCACACTGTATACTCCTTGGAGTATACAGTATTTTGACGAAAAATTAAACTAAAATTTAACGAAAATTAGAAAACTTTCGCACAGGAACCGCTCTCAGAGCACCTTAAAGATTTTCCTGTAGTGCTCGTGTTTTGTCCTTGAAAAAAAACTTTCACCCTTTGCCCATAAATCTTATGTCACTGTCATAACCTAAGTGAGCGTTTTGTTCTCCAAAGAAGACTTGATGAAACTTACTGCAAAATATTATGCATCGTGCCTCTCCATGGCACACTTGGCAAAAGTATTTTCCCCAGTAATATTCAATTTATGTTTTTATTTGTAATCGATTCGCAAATAAATTAGTTTCGTTAGATTTGTCAAAAAACTCTTTTTTGGAAAATGCTTGTCAAAAAATCGTCGCCATTTGAAAAATAATAGACACGAAAATGTAATTTAGCCTACTTGTCTCATTCATATTCAACAAACTAGTCACCAAAACTCCGCGATTGTAATTTTCTGATATCACCTGAGGACCTTAGATTAGTTTACGTCCGATTATGGCACCTATATGCAATTTCAATTAGGCAATTAAGTAGGCGTAAAAACTTTGAAAAATGTCACATTCAGAATTGTCTGAGAAATCCAATAATGTTACAATATACAGGGTTTCAGTTGATACGTCAAGAAGAGAACTTCGACCTCGCCACTGAAGATGACTGCCTAAAATTGCAGCTGAAACGTTTGGAGATTGTAACCAAAGAAGACCACGGCAAAACCCGGAAACCAACCAAAACAATATCCAGGTTGTTCCATTTAAAAATTTAGAAGCGGAGCCATTTCTGGTGAAACCGGAATATGAAAAATATGTGAGAACTCTTTTCTTCACATACCTATCCATTTACGTATACCAAATCTCATTTTATTATATGTCATAGTTATGACTTGTCTTGTAGTTTCATTGACACCCCGTATATACATCCGTTTGTCTTCGATAGAATACCCATGTTTCATCACACGTGCCATATTCATGTGCTCTGCTTGGTAGCTGAAGTAGAAATTTCATGTTCAGCTGCATCAGAGAGAACAAAATCCAGAGTTGTAGGACGTAGTATAATAGAAAGTTTCGTCTGCCACTATGGCAGACATTTTCAGTGAGATAATCATCAATTGCAAAAACGAAGGTTGTGTCTTAAAGTTTATATCGCAGTAACATACCAAACGTTAGCCGGGATTTTGCTCTGTCTAATCGTGACTCCAGCCGTGAAAGTCTAAGTTTTAATATTCTAAAATTACGTTTACTAAAACAATTCCAGCGGGATTATTATACCAAGAAGCTCAAAAAAATTACAGCTAGAATCGATTACAACAATATAATAAGATCCGAACAAAAAATATCATATTTACAAAAAATTCAAGTAGGCCAAATAACGGCTTCTAGTAGGTCTACAAAATTAGCAGAATGAAGCGTTTTTTCTTTTTGCTGGAAGAACACTCGAGTTGCTCCCAAATGGCAAAAAACTCTCCAAATCACTATAGACCAGTCACTTCCCAATTAGTGATATCTGAAATCATGGTGAAACTGTAAATACATCCTTAACATCCATATCAAGCGTCTATCACTGGAGGTTTCAACAAGCAAAATGGATTTTTCTTTAATCAGCTCTCATCTTCATTGCCAACACTGCCCCAATTCTTTCTTGAAGGTTCCGAACTGAAAATACTCCAATTGTATGGTTTACAATGTGTAATATTGTCAAACTCTCTGAGATCTTTGGTTATCTCTCAGAAATATCTATGTATTCACGCTGATGCTTTATAAGGATCAATATTGTCTCAAACTCCGTTTTTATTACCCATTAACAACGTACATTAAAATACAAAAATCGCAAAACCCTCTTTATATTTCAAACTAGTTATTCGACTTCGAATGTATTTCTTTCTCGACAATAAGAAGTTTTAAATCTATCATATTTTGTAAAAAAAGTTATTCAGGATCAAAATATTGTAAGAAATTATTTATTGTTTCATAGGGTACCCAGGGCAGCTTCAAAATTTGACGACTTGTTCACCAAGCAACCACTTATCTGGGAACCCTTTTCTGTTTTGAATATTGACGTGTACAAAATTACAAACAGATATCTCATTCGTACCTGCAGCAAGATTATTATTCAAGTTTTGGCGAGAACATCCAAAATACGAATAGGAATTTCATTCGAAATATGTATCCTCTGAATTTGATATCAGATTTCCCACGATTGTTTTAGTATAGAAGGTTTATTGGACCGTTTGGATGGCATTCATATGGAAGGAACAAAACTTGTTCATCATTTTAAAATTATGTTCCATTCGATGTCAGTGTTGGTAAACACTCATCTAACAATACACTATCAATTTCTTGGATTGAATACATAACTACTAAGAATATCGCATCTCCGAGAGTTCAGAGTTGGTTTCAGTAAATATTAGTTAACATAATTATTTTACCTTTTCGCTTCTTTGAATATTATAGAACAATTCAGAATAATCGAGAATATTCGAAAGCAATCCAGAATATCCCAGAACAGATTCTGTTTTCACCTGTTCAGAAAACTTGAGAGTATTCGAGAATATTCCACAACATTGTAGAACATACCGTTATATTCTGGAATTTTGTGAAATGTTCATGAAAAATCTGGAACGTATGGGTGGAACTACCCATTGGTAGAGATAGGTATATAAAACAAAATCCGTGGATCTTTGAAGTTTATTTCAACTACCATCCAATGTAATATTGACTCCGTTAGCGAAGCTGGGGGAGAGGTGATATCCACTCAAACAAAAATGTGTTTTCAACTATCAATTTCAGTTCTGAAAAAAACGCATCTATTTAAAAATAATGTTTGACAGACCATTGAAATCAATTTTCTCACATGATAGTTTTAATTTTGATATAAATCGTAATATATTATTCTGAATTATATGATGTAAAGAAAAAATAAAATGTAGATGAAATGCTTGAGGTAACTAACGTATTCATTTGATAAGGATTAGTATAGTATCCGTCTAAATATTTTTACAAGTATCAGATTATATTATTGAACATTAAAATGGATGAGTGAGCTATACTCAAAAGATAGACACATGCCATAGCGGATTTTTGTGTAGATATATGAAATAGAAACAAATGTAGTGAATTGTTTCGTTATGTCTCAAAGAGATCAGCCGTTTCACACGAAACGTCAATAAATTATACCCATGAATCACTTCGCCTATTGGTGAAAACCGTATGAAAATCCAAAAACGGAAGTTTATAACACGACGGGAGACTTAGAGTACACATTAAAACAAACATTGAATACATTACAAGATAAGTTTACAAATTCCCAATCATCAAGCTAATATCCAAAATATATAATATTTTTCCTCTGAAGAGGATTGACACTGAAGATATTCTATTTGCTTTTTGTTGTAACAGTCGAAACGTGTAATATAAATATATCATCATGCTACATTTTTTAAGAAATAAATTATTGCATCATAACCTTTTTTATCGTTGCTGCAAAATTCGACATGTATTGGGAATCGTTCTTATCTTTGAAGAACATTTGAATATTCATCTATTTTATCGTATTTATGTCAATCAAATATGAGGTTTGTAACTTCTGTAACTTCTGAATTTTATACTCTCAATCTCTTCTGAATAGATTTCATAGATTCAATATGTTTTCAAACTATATAATTCAGATATCTTCTGAAATAGTTTTGAATATCGAATTGGAAATCATCATGATTTTTAAAAGGTGCATAGGTCCCGGACTCATTTCGTGCACCCTACGAATCGCCAGCTACCTTTGACAGCATTATATTTCAATTTGTTCAAGAGAATTCAAGATTCATCATTTTTGTTTTTCCTTTTTTTAACAACAATCACAATTCAACGGCATCAGTCGCATCTCATCATATGTGAAGAAAACTTCAGATCAAGCTTACTTTCAAACTTTGAACTTTACTATTCATGTCCACCTTCCTTCATTACACATGAAGTCTCAGCCAAGCCGCCCCTGCCAAGAGTATCACCTTAAAATGCGCCACCTAACCTTGCCGTATCCTGTCGGAATCCTCATACTTCCTCTTTTGACCTCCCTCCTTCCAACCACCCCCACTCACCCAATAACATTTGGATGCAAGCCATCCTAACCATAAATCCACTACACAAGAGTAGTATGCAGTGTTGTCGCTTCTTAGCTACTAGTTAATTCATGTTGTCCACAGATAATCCCTCGTACTTCAATGTGCCCGACGAACGGAAAAGAATGGGTGATAGCTGTAGTAGTGCTTCAGAGTGTTCTTTAACGAGGCAGCTAACTCCTCCAAGAGGAAAGAGCTTCTGTCGGGACAAGAGAAATTTTCTCAGATCAATGAGCTCCAACTCCGCAGACTCTAATCAGGAACTGCTGATCATGGGTGAACCAAGACTGAGTGACATCGCACCTGATATCGTTTTCAAGAATCCTTCCAGCCGATCAAACTCTCTAAAGCAGAATAAAGTGAATTCTAATGGAGATGTTGGATACATTCCGCTTGCTACTAGTGAAGAGCAAGCAGATGCCTCCGAAGATGAAGAAGTGTTCATTAGTGAGGATTCGGCAAGGTCGGTATATTTTTTTCAAAAGTAATGTGTTATAAATGATCGTTATTGTTTCAACTCAATTCACCTTTTGAATTTCAATATTATTATTCTTGTTGTCTTTAAAAGCCTTGTAATTTGAATAACACTTTAATTGAAGAAATATGAAATATTGAAATTTCCTGAATCAGTGAATCCACAAAGTATCAGAAATTTTTAAAATGCCTCCGAAAAAATTTATTACTAATATTCATTTTAATATATTCAAGAATTAGTTGTTTTTGTAGAACGCTGCCGAAAGTCAATATTTTAGACAGGTCACTTTTCATGAACAAAAAGGTCTTCAGATTGCGAATTAGTAAAACGTGAACTTTCTCGGGGTTCTGTTCAACGCCTACTGTTATTTATAGTTTATAGTTATAGATTATGTTATGTTTGTGATATCGAGATACGTATTTATAATTTCTATAAACTCTCAGAAGCCTCTTCAGAAAATCTGAACAATGGTTTCCATACATTAATTGAAATTCAATGAGGGCAATGGATCGATAGTCCTATTTTATTGTTTTTTTTTAAACATTAATGAATATATGAGTCTTAGTCATCGTCTGATGATGCTAATTTGGTTAGCGAAACGCGAGTCAGGAGACAGAATATTAGTTCTGGTGAGGTAAAAGTGTTTTCATTAGATTCATTTCACGCTAGAGGTTTCAAATTCCACTTATCAAGTATACGTGTTATGATGTAGTATCTGAGTAAGGACATATTTGGATTTTTCAATAAATTCACATGTAGGGTAAATTTCAGAATTCGGTAAAATGACATAATCAGGAGGCAGGTTGGTTTCTTGAATACTCATTTGGAATTTATAATATTTCTAAACATATCACGTCCCATTTTTCTATTAACTATATTCTCCAATATTCTGAATCTCATGAGGTATATTCTAGGTGCCAGGTAATTGGCATTTCACTGTTCGATCGTTTTCTCACATCGGTGTAGAAATATAGCAACATTTGTTCGTGTATTGGGAACATTTTCATGAACTTGTAATATAATTTTTCCATTTTTAATGAATGATAATATTTCCATACACAATAGTTGTCTGATATCCATAATTTGGGCTTCTTCACATAAGAGATCTCTACAATAGTCACGTGTCTTGCATCTTACACTTAATGTTCCATATCTCAATTTTCAAATATTATTATTATCATCCACATTATAAATTTATGAACTTTTATTATATAACGCTTTTAATACTAGCTGCATGTCTCTTTAACCCATTTATTATTTTCATTATTTGGGGTATTTCTTTATAATATTTGACTAACATTAATGGTTTTCATCCCCATACCTCTTGAATAATTATTATCACCATTGTCCACTAACAGGGTACTTGAAGAAAATTGGAAAGATAGTTATAGAAATTCTGTAATTTATTTAGCTGATTATTGATGAGTCATCTTTACTGGATGAAGGAATTTATACTTTTTATAGAAGCGCAACCAAAGATCATATGTTATCGACAATAAAATAGTTCTCTCTCTCTCTCTCTCTCTCTCTCTTTCTCTCTCTCTCTCTAGGTTTTCTTGGCCTTTGCTGCTGTTCGGCATATAAAATTAGTTGTTTTCATGCTATTTAACTGGTTTTTTCATATTTCATATTTTGAATACACTGAATTAGATATGAAGATTTTTCCACTTAAGTGGCATGGAATTATTTAAAAAAAAGAACATGTTAAGAATTATTTTTATGTTTACTTTATATAAAACTATCTTTGTAATATTTTAAACTGAGCCTTATTCCCTTCAGTGCTTCAGAACTCTCATAAATGTCTTCAAGATGTCCGGCAGTGGAAAATAATCACTCATAAAGGCTATCCCAAAATTCCTTAACTATATCCAGATGTTGATGGTCACTGATTTGTAGTGAATCAAGTTAATTGTTGAAGCTCAGGTTATTTTTTCTATGGCTGTAATTCGAAATCGATACTTATTTTGAGAGTTCAGATCAGTGGAATTGGAATTGAACAGCATTTGAATTTGTTTTATGTGAATCAAATTTGAATTTCCACTACTTTTGAATTATTGGAAGGCTAACACTATTAGTATTCTGGAGGGACTACTATAATTTTAATATTGGTAATCATACCTTAAATGATATTTTCCTTGCTTGTCTTTTCTTCTTCAAAAAAGCTGACATTGGCTTTTCTTCAAAATAAACTAAATTTTCATTCAATTTCTGTTTTCGTATTTTATTTCTTGATAATAATGTATATTTTCAATTTTGATCTGAGTTCCAAAAAATATCCAGGAATAGTTGATTAGATACCGATGAAAAATTGTCAGTAGTTTTGAGGCCGTATGTTGAGTAGTGGCAACCTTGTTAACTTTCCCAAATCGGGTTCATTTTAGATAGTATCCCAACCACAGTTTTTCGTGTGCCATATCAGTATCATTTTTTCAATATATTTGATATATTATTCCTGGATTTTACACCAACATATCCACAACTAACTTGAATATGATTATCCCATTGAAGCAATTGCCGCCAAGCGGATAAATCAAAGGTAGAGGTTCTCAGAAAGAATATTATCGGGTTGTTAATGTAAATCTTGAATGCATGTTTATGTGATGATGGGAATATTAACGATGGGTAATGTGGGTACCAGTGTGAACAATTATGTTCTGGTTTCCATTTGTTAGACGTGTTAATTCATAACAATGATTAAATGCCATTTCATCTTTTGATTTTGCTGATCATTTTTTTTTAATCAAAATTTATAATGATTCATATATAAACACTTCATCTTCCAATTACGAAAACGTTATCTCAATTTCTTCTTTTCTTTTTTCTACAAATGTCTTTATTTGATTATTTTATGAAAACCGCTATTCAATAATTTCGAAGATTTGTTGTCCTTTTGTTACTCTAGCAACAGTTCATCATAATTTCTCTGTGATTTTTTGTCTATCTGTCCCATTCGTATTTCATTTCAATATTTATATATTTTTTCAAACCCCTACCGCTTCTTCATCTAAATTTTTGCTTTGTTTTTTTTAATATCGTAGTTTCACATTTCTTCGAAAAGAAAAACTATAAATATTCACATAATATTTCAAACAACTTCAGTTAGTACCAATCATTATTTTTTATTCAAGGTATTACAATTTCCCTGCTGTCAAACGAAATGGTCAAAGAAGACATTCAATCAGCACATTCGTCGGCAGAGAAAGAACGAATAGTGTGGCGTCATCATCTAAGAGTTTCAAAGAAGATTTTCCACAGAGGGAGAACGAAGAAAATATCGATATTGACGAACACTCTTTGCGCCATGCTTCTTACCCTAGGAAGCGCTGTCTACGATGCACAAGAGGTGAGTGGAAATTGAATCTATTACTGATTACTACACGGAGAAAAATATTCGTTGCTGGGAAATATCTATTTGGGTAAATCAAATAATAGTTTTCCCTAAACGGGGGAACAGATAAATATCCCTTTTACTGCAAATAAAGACGTTTCTTGATATAAACTATTTGTAACAAATAAACACAGTCCAGTTGAAGATAATAATAATAATAATAATAATAGATTTTATTGCCAGAAAATCACAAACATATACTTATAACAACATATACATATGATAAAGTGAAAAATTAAAAAAAAACAAAATATACATGTCGGGCAAATATAGCAGAGTTCGTGCTTTCTCATCAGAAGTTGAGAAGTAGCGCTCTTCAACTCAACCTACAAATTAATTCCAACAACATAAAGGAAGAAAAAACAAATACTAAGATTTGACCCGAGATCCGAGTTCGTACCGATTTTATTCCAAATAGCGGCCTTAGATTTTAGAGGGTTAATGCCAGGACTATATTTTTTTGAAATTACGTGTAATCTCTGGAGGTCCTCCTTTATCTTTCCACATATATATTGCGTATAAGTCTCAGAGAATTCCTGGAATAATTGGGTGTCATCGGCGTAAAAAAGACTTTTACAATATGATAATATGCCTATGAAATTGCGACGTATAGACCTTGATAAGTAGCGGTCCCAGTATAGATCCCTGTGGGTCCCCTGTATTGACTGGATTTGGTAGTGACGTCTCATTATCTATCATCACAACTTGAAACCGGCATGACAGGTAATTTGCTATAAGGCTTACGGAGTTGTTAGCGAGTCCAATATAATGAAGTAAAGAAATAAATAATTGATGGTTCACCCTATGGAGTAATCCAATAAGACTAAAATACATAGTTGGTTGTTATCAATTGAATGAAAAATATCATCTGTCACTCTTAGCATCGCGGTTGTGCAACTATGTCCTTGCCGAAAACCTGATTGATGTTCCGGAAGAATGTCGAAATCAGTGAGATGTAGCTTCAACAAGATGGCCGTTATCAATTGTCGAAGTTCGGAAGTTTCTTTTGGAAGGCCCTTTATATCTCATTCATAATATGTAATAAACAATTTATAGCACAATAATATTCTTCATTGACTAATAAACATATCATTTTCCATCAGTACTCTGCTAGTATAGTAGACACATCATCAGTGGTATCAGCTAATAATAAATAATCCTATATGATACGGATTTTACTGCCACACTTAAGTTAAATTTGATTTTTTTCAATTACATCGTTCAGTAATTCTTGGATCTTCCGACAATAATAAATAGTGCGTGAAAACATAGCTGATTCAGCTATCTTTCCAACGAAGATATATTTTTTTATTGAGAACACATTTCCGTCAACAAAATTAAAATATTGTTTCTAGACACGCGTTTGGTGAGCATCATCGACGCGCGTCGAGAGAGTATTTTTGTTCTGGCGTGGGAAAACTGTTTCCAATAGACTCATTTTACAGTGTTTCCAAATTCTACTTGTTAGGAATCACACGTTAAAAGGTAAGACCTCATTAGTCCTTAGCTCGCACAATTTTCGACTTCTGAGGGTTGCCGTTCGTAAGGGTGCGATAGCTGGTTAACGGAAAAACACATTTTTAACAACATATTTGAACAACAAATAAAACTAAAACTAAAACTAAATAAACAAAAACTAAAACTAAATATTCAATCGCAATGAAAGTGAAAGGGTTATCTTTCGTACACAATTTATGCTTCTTTTTATATATCGTCATGTGAACTGTTTGGATAACCACTACGAATTTCATCAAGATCAAGAAAAGTTATAATATTAAACCCAATGGAGAAATAAATTCATCACCTAAATAGAACATATGCATTATTTTATAATAAGTTCACAAAGTTCATATTATTCATATTATAAACATATTTTTGAATACTAAACAGGATTTGTTCGTAGTTGAAAATAGTAGCTAAAATAAAAATATCTGAACTAATATATTTCAATCTTCACATAATCAGTTCTTGTTGTCAGTGATAGACTGACACGAAATTTCACTTATGGACTAGCTATTACTTTTTTCACAAATAATATCCATCGATTGTTGTTTATTTGAGAATCGGTGTTACAAAATAAACATAATCAGTTGTAGATCCTAGTTCAAAGACGTGTTTCATAACAACCATTAATAAATTCAGTTGAATGCGCACATTGAGCGATGTACCTATTTAGAGAGACCAAGTCGATTGAAGTGAACCAAATTATCTAATTCATCTCCCTAGCATCTTCATCTTCTCGGAGACGATTTGGTGTGATGGCATAATTCAATTTAATGGGCTTTGATTTGTAAATGGAGTCGATAAAGAGAAATGGGACACAAAATGACATAAGTTCACTTATCTATGATATATCGCCGAAATAAATATCACTTCAGATGTATATATTCAAACAGATAAATATTATACAGAATAATGAAAAGAAGCAATTTTTCGGATTGCCTACATTTTTATAAATTTTGCTAGAATCAATAGGTCTCTTATATCAAGCAATGTATATTACGAGGTCCTTAGCCCAGACCAGAACTTTTCCATTCAAGCTTTTAGGTCCTCTGTAAAAAAGGATAACATTGGAAATTTGTTTTTCGTAATTCTGTGTTCATCATTTGATTTTTTGGTGCACGAAAACTTTACAACACAACAACATATCTGTTGGGGTTGTTGACCCTGATCTGTAGTTTTCTATGCCTGACGTTTCGTCTACGACTGCGGTACGTTGCAATGAGGCAACTAACAACATGTTCTAGTTATTCACACTACAGATACATTACCTTCCGCCACCGAAATGAAACCGGAGACCTAAACCATCAATGCAGTAGCTGCAGTAAGAAATATTAGCACACTTTTGTTGTCTCAACTCTTTTGATCATGATTATCGCATTCGTAGACATAATAAGCATGGAGACTTTGGCCAACAAACTCTGAAAAGTGTTTTAACATACGTTGTCTCTGACTGAGAAATTTTACACTATTTGATAAAAACATTTAGTTTTGTAATTCATTATATTTTTTTGAGTTTTTTTTATGATAAGACCCTATAGGAAT
>WOGO01003414.1:4383-14384 GCA_015342085.1 Leptinotarsa defecta | reverse complement strand
AGTACATCCACTTTTGACATCTGACAATCCATATTGGTTTGCATAATTTCAATTTTATTTAATTATCATGACTTCCTGCTCATTTTAAGCAGTTAGGATTCATGTACTATTATATTTAGGAGCTTTGTCAATAAGAATTCTATTCTTCAGATAATAAAGCATGCTTTGATTTGATTTGATGTCAAAAACCTAATACAAAATTGCTGTGATAGTCATCAAAAATGTATAATATACAATGCCGACGTAAAAAATATCAAGATCATGAATAATTGTTAAGTCTGAAGCTGTATAAAAATCTTGATAACAAAATTAATACTTAATGTATCAAAATTAACCTTCAAAGTATTCTTCACGATCATTATAGGCTTTCTCCATCAAAATTTATCTTGAATAGACACATAACAAAACACACATCAGTTAGAAGATGAACCTAAATAACTTGTAACGATACATACAACAAAACATGAATTGGTCAGAATATAATGAATGAAGGTACATCATATTGGATGCTACATCAAACCAGAGTAATTGCACTAACACAAGATGACTTCAGTATTGAAATTGAATCCAATTTAAAATGTTTCAATAAATAAACCAGACCCCCAGTAGTATGGTTTCTCAGTGAGTATAGATTTCAATGCTTTTTTTAAAGATTGTTGAGCTTTTATCTCTAGTGGTAGATTGTTATATATTTAACAACCATTGAATATAAGATAGTCTTTGACAAGATTTGAGGTTGGAATAGGTAATCTAATATTTTCTGCCTGCCAAGTACTATAATTCGTTTGATGACTTCAAAGCTGTTGATGAGTTTTCTTATCAGGCATGCAGTCTCCAATATGAATATGCTACTACTGTCAGAATCTTACACTTCATAAATAATGGTTGACAAGAATCTCGATTATTTGCTTTACACATGTACCGTATTGCACGTTTTCGTTGGTATAAAACTGATTGCATGTGGTTGTTACGGACCCCCCCCAAAAGGCATTGCTATAATGCAGGTGAGATTGAATTAGTGAATGAAAAATCATCTTTGCGTTGGTCAGTTCGAGTTCATTGGATGTGACACAAACTGCAGTTTTTCAGAGACTGGGCAGTAACAGATAAAACGTGGAGTTCCACAAGGTTCGGTACTTGGGCCTTTTTTATTCTTTGTATACATAAACCACTTATGTCAAAGTATTATACCAACAAAATGTAACGTTTTTTCATTCCAGGCGAGTGAAAACCCATAATACCACAAATAAGACTTTATCAACCTGATATAAAGATTAGTTATGTATCTAGTAAATTAATACATTCTATTAATCCATAGTTTATCAATTCCAGATTATAAAGATTAAAAGTTGTCTTTTTATCATATTGATTTTGCTTTAAAAAAATGTAATGTGAAAGTATCACATGTTTCACATATTCTACTAAAGATCCAAGGAAGTTACATGGGAAATATGGTATGGGTAAGGTAGTAACCACTAAAAAGGTTGATGATGTATACAGCAAATAATTTTGTTGACTAGAAAGATCAAATCTATGACTGGCTCTCTTGGAATGGATTTAAAAAAAGATGTGGCAATGAAAACAAATGTCATAGACTAATGAAACAAACTAATACTTACGTTTCTGACATCGAATTTTTCTTCAGGCTTTTTTGAGAAACGTTCGAAGATCTGTGGAAATCCTGATCATGGCCTTGATTTAAGAAAGAAAATCTACAATAAATACCACAATCCCTGAGATCGAGCAGAATGAGGAGGATTAACCTATATATAAATATTTTGAAAGCAGTTGCAGAAATTCGGAAAACTGACAAGAGTTTAGGAGACAATATAAGCCACAATCACCTTATTGGGTTGCCTAGTACATTTTAACACTGGTCATTTATATACACTCTACTGAAAGCCATCAGCAGCAGTAGCAGCCATTTTTGTCATAACTCATAAAGTCATAACCCCCACCGAGCCCTGAATACCGAACGTACTACGTACTACGAATTGCTGCATTTCATTCTTCCTTCTTCTAAGGAAAGATATAATCATCCTATTCGACATCTATGGGAAATATCAGAAATTAGTCAAACGGTAAAACAAAGTCTTGCCTTGGAGTTCCGTTTCCTCGTCGAGATGGGTGAACGTGTAACGGCCATTCTCATCGCCGAGGGAACGAAAGCTGACATCATTGCACGTGCGACAATACTTATGTGTGTAGGGATAGTATAATTAATTGTGTATATCCGCCGTCGGAAGACGTTCAAGCAATTTATAAAATGAGGAGCATTATCAAAAAGTGCAGTATTGTGTAAAGCAGAACTTCTGCATTTCCAGGACAAAGTTCACAACAAGAAGAGAGCTGGTCATATAGCGCCGACAAAGGAAACTGTGACCATTAAATCAAGGAGGAAAAGAGATAAAGTCCTGTCATCTGCTCCCGTTGTGATTTCTTTTGCTTTGTATTCAATTTTACCTTTTCACCATCCTCTTTCACAAAAATTCAAAGTTGATCGACTCTAAACACAGCAAACCCCGAAACACTAAAAATAAAATTCCGTTTCACATTCCTGCTGTATAGTTTTTCAATTTAATTTTCATCAGCTGTTTACCGTTTGAAGTCACAGTTTGTTGAATACACTAGCTCCCTCATCGATGAAATTTTTTCCCATTTCTGACATATTCATGATTTCAATATGACTTGAATATTAAAAAAAAATATTGTAATTGAAAAACTTGGTTTATTATAGAATTTGGTGAACTTTTTAGAAATATGTGTCCATCCTGGCTTTCTTCTTACGATTTATAAGATAAACATACAACCTGACTCCTGTACAAAAAGCTAAAAGTTGAAATGGAAGGTCAGACCGGTAAGGCAGGTACCTATAAGTATATACCAAAGGCTGGTAACTTTTTATATAGTCAAGTCTACATACAAAGTTGGTAAACATAATTTTTTTAGAAACTTTTACGACATTCCAGTACTACAGGCAAAAATACGTAGAATAATCTCAGATGAAGCACCAAAATATAACATAGTTTGACAAGTTACTCGTACTGAACGTACTATGAATACCCGAACGCACAGTAATAGTTTTTTGGACCCTAGTACTGGGGCGTCATCTAGTGTTCTATATACAGTACAAGTCCACTTTTATCTTCTGAATCTAAATATTTACAAAATCACAACATGACAGAGTGCCGAGTGACTCATTGATATTATAAATAAATATAAATAATTTGTGAAATCCCAACAAAGAACAATAACTGTATCAAAACATATAAGGTTCATAATTAAATTTAAAAAAAGATTGTGTAGAAATAACGAAACTTTGATGGAATAAATTGGAAAAGTGGTTTAATCTGAAACCAAACCTCCCATTTCTTAGCAAAGATGTTGTTCGAAAACAAAAACAAATGTTTGGATCTCAATCCAAACTTAGTGTACGATGAGGCCTGCGTAGATATTGTGAATAAAGTAAATGAAACCCTAAGCATATTTTACCAGTATGATGAATGTCACAAATGTGATTTTCAAAATTTAACCCTCTTGAGCCCTTCCACTAACACTTCCGTTGTCGTCAAAACCAGTTCTCCTATCCAATTTAAATATTCTTGGAAGGATAAGACCCAGGAATGCTGGTAAGTGTTTTCATTAACGCTTTGATTTGGTTGCTCAATGAAGTTTGTATCTAGGCCACAATTACTTTACGAACACTATCGATACGGATGGAATGTTACGGACACATGCACCCCGGTGTACGTGAAGGAACCTGCCGATGATGCATATCTGCGTACGTTGTATATATTTTTCAGAATACAATAGATATCAGGGGGAGTACTTGGGTTCATAGAAAATTGACATTTTACTAAAATTAAGTAAAATTTGGAGCAGTCGGTTTCAATTTAAGAATGAATATGTTTTTTTCAGCTATTTTGATGGCATTTGTAGTACTTTTTTGTTTTGGAACCATGTGGTATATGGTCAAGTGTATTTACAAGAACAGCAGCAAACTAAGACAACTGATTTCCTTGAGTACTGAGATAGAAACAGTGAGTTGGGTTTTTCATTCATTTATATAATAATTAATAATCAGTTAATTGTTGACAAAATCGACTGATCTGTTGAAATACCTATGAAATTGCTTAAAAAAATTGCATATATCGTATAAAAATAAGTCTATCATCGATCTGAGCTGCAGTTTCAATGAGTATTTTTCAAGGATTTGGGAGGCTCGTCTTCAGGAACGCCATTGGTGAATGACAGACCTGTAGCCCGTAAACATCCACATCGTATAAAATCCATAGACATTTTCAGAGGTTTCTGTATCACACTTATGATATTTGTGAATTATGGAGGAGGACAGTATTGGTTTTTCAAACATTCGGTTTGGAATGGTATTACTATTGCCGATTTGGTATTTCCATGGTAAATATGAAAACTTATACAAACTTTTTTTGTTCTATACTGCATGTCTCAGTCTTTTCCATTTGTTAACACTTTACAAAACAATATAGCAGCTTCAGACAGAATCAATTTCGAACTACATTGATGTTTCTACTTGTAATGTTGTATTCAGAAAAGTTTCAGCAACTTTTGATGTAATTCCAATACAGTAGGGATGTAAATAGTCCCCTACTCTTATATTGAACAGGGCGTAATATCAAAGTTTGCACTGTAAACACCTCACTTTTTCAGGTTTCTATGGTTGATGGGGTTATCACTAACAGTATCACTCCAGAAAAAATTCAGATACCTAATTCCAAAACGCGTTATGATATTCACAGTGATACGTAGATCTTTTATATTGATAGCGATTGGGTTGATCTTGAATTCAAATAAAAACATGTCCACCATTGAAGATTTACGATTCCCCGGGGTCCTGCAGCGTATCGGATTGACCTACTTGGTGGTTGGAATACTGGAAATCGCATTCACTAAAAGGACCGAAGTAGATGTCAGTTTTTGAAAGACTATCAGCAAAAATTGTTGTTTACATTTATATATTTTCAGAACATTTCATGGGCGGCAGATATCAAAAAATCCTTCCGGCAATGGATAACTGTTTTATTGTTGGTGTTCATACATACTTGCATTACGTTTCTTGTGGATGTGCCGTCATGCGGACGTGGATATTTGGGGCCAGGAGGATTGGACGAGGGGGGAAAGTACTTCAACTGCACAGGTGGTGTAGCGGGATATATAGATAGAGCTGTTTTCGGGCATCACATGTATAAGCATCCCGCATGCCAAAAGGTGTATGAAAATGTCGTCTATTATGATCCAGAAGGTGAGGGACATTTTAAAAGAGCATTTGATATATTCCTGAGAAAGAACTTATTTCAAGCCCACTTTGAATTTGATGTTTCTTAAAAGTTTGTTAGCTAATGTTTTTTTAAACGCCCTGTATGTTTGTAATCATTATACATACGAGGTCTGTTCAAAAAATTGAGTGAATTTTCAAATTTCGCGGGCTGCGTACAGTCGATTTGTGATTTTTTTATGTTGGTACACAAGTTCAGCTGTTTAGCTTGTTGACTTGTTGGTGAGAGGCATAAAAGTTAGAAGTGTTTTGCGTTTTTGGCGATTTTCTGCAATCGAATAAATTGGATCAAAGAATTTGCGTCAAATTTTGTATAAAACATGGGATTAAGAGCTCAAAAACACTTGAAATGGTGACAGCGGCATACGGCGATTGTACTCTGAATTTTAAAAAATGTTCTCGAGTGGTGCAAGCTTTTCATGCAAAATGGGAATTTACTCGAGCGTCATTGAGACATATTCGGTTGCAAAGCTTAGATGATAAGAAGAAAAAAATGTTATATAATATATACCTTTTCATTGGTGGGGGAAGCGGCTATAGATTTTTAAATATGTAAAAAAATTCTGTTGCATGGACATACTCGAGCGCGCCAGATATTTATAGCATCAATGTCCTACGTATTTTTAATAATGTTGGTATGTTGATCTGATCGTTTGCATGATGTGGGTGGTTGTACGTAAGGGTTCAAAGTAAAAAGAAAAAAAAATAATCGAGGGCTTCAGATTTTCTAAGGGGGTGTTGAGTGCAACAAAAAAAAGCTCCCGATTATCTAGAGGGATTCGCTTAATCTGACAAAGACAATTTGTTTTTAATTCATTGAACTTAATTGATTGAAAAACTCAGGAAATAGCATGCAAATAAATGATCGTATGTTTTTTAAGTAGAATACTTGTATTTATAAGAAAATACTTTTTAAAAAATGCTCAAAAAATTAAATTTTTTATAATCCATTGATTAATTAATGAAGAAAAGAGAAATGAAACTTTCTGTTTTTTACCACTTCAGTAACTAACATTACTGAAGTTTCATCCTATCAGGACATTTTCAAACTCATACAAGTTACAAATAAAAGTTGTAAAAACGTAGAAAGTTTAATTTCTCTTTCCTTCATTATGATTTCCTATCACGTAGTAACGGCTACATCCATCAATTAATTGATTAATTAATCATCATCTTCATCACAAACGAGTCTATGTGATCAGCTGTGATGGCGTCATGGCAACAGAATTCAGAGACGGGGACGGAGTGAGAGAGTAATAGATAGAGAAAAAGTGAAAGAGGAATATAAACGTGGAGAGGAAAATATAGGTATCACACAGCTGCACGCATTAAACTTTATCGACGAATTTTTGTTATTGCGGGTTGCGGAAATTGTCAGATTATATATTTTGCGTTAACCTTGAATTATTTCCTTCATAATAAAAAAAAAAAATTAGCAACGCTCGAGAATGTCGAAATTACGTTATTTTTTTACAACTTTGCTGCACTCCCTTTTCTTTACGTCACTCTCAAATTGTCAGATTGCTGAAATATACACTTTTTAGCATATAATTAACTCACCCTACCTTAATCTGACGCGCTCGAGAATTTATGGTGATCAATTTTTTTTACTAATCTGATCCTTAATCCTTATTATATGGCTCATGTGGATACTTTTGAAAAGGAAAAGGTATCATCCAAACAAAATTAAAATGGTATACCAATTAAATGAAGATGACCCTGATCGAAGAACAGAATTCTGCGAAATCATGACGTAAACTATTGCAAGGCATCCTACTTATCTCCACAATATTTGTTTTAGTAACGAATGTACATTTTTCAAACGGCAATGTTCACAGACCCTCTCATCACTGAAATCGTCGAAACGAATCCTAATGAATTCGATATGGATATTTTATCCTAACCACCATATTACCCAAAACAAGTAAGAAATTATTTGGATACTACTTTTCCCGGTCGTTGGATTGGCCGTCGAGGTCCTACAGAATGGCCTGCCCGTTCGCCAGATTTGACACCTTTGGACTTTTTCTACCTGCTTCAATATTGGATATACGGCACGAATAATGAATATTCTGCACCACGGAATACCTGGATTAATAATTTATAGCCCATTATATAGATCCCAGGATGGAACAGGAGATGAAACTCCCCAACTTACCGGATACACGAGACACGAAAGGTCGAAAGTCCAGACTATTTATCACATTGAAACAGAACTCGGTGTATTCCTCCTTATCTATTTTCAGTTAGAAAAAGTGGTCAAGGAGAGGAATGACATTATTTGAGAACTTCTAGCCTTAGAGAGCTGACGAACGTGGCATATTCCTTCTGGCATCTGAGTTATTAAAAACTCAAGAAGTTTACAAACAAAGTGGATTATTCATATATTACTCTGATAAGGGCAAATCGATCCTGCCCAATTACTTTTCTCTCTAATGAAAATATTCTGCAGAATTTCTGTTGAAGGTGTTTTTCTAATATCATGATATATAGGGTCTTCTAACAGGGACTGAAAGGAAATGACCATAGACAAGAGGTGTGTTCGCTGAATGGGCTCTGAATTTGGCAACTGACCCTGATTTCCATCGAAACATCATCTTCAGCGATGTGCCAATTTATGGATAAATGGGTATGTAAACAAAGATAATTGTCGAAACTGGGATACCAATCCACATGAGATCCAAGAGCGTCCAAAGCATCCCGAATAAGTCACTGTTAGGTGTGGATTGGTGTCATTGGTCCATATTTCTTTGAAAACGACGTTGGACAGGCCATCACTGTCAACGGCGATCACTATAAGTCAATGATTACCAACTTCCTTTGGTCTGAATTAGATGATCTGGACACCAACGACATGTAGTTGCAACAGAACGGTGCTAAGTGTTACACAGCTCATGCCACATTGGATATTCTACACAAGCGATTTGAGGGCATGGTCATCTTACGTGGAGGTGCTGGGAACTGGCCACCGGAATCGTACGATTTGACCCCATTAGACTTCTTGTGGGATTTTCCTAAATCGCAGGTGTATGCGAATGAGTCAAAACCACAGACGTTCTCAAAGCCAACATAACCCATACCATCGGTCGAGTTCAGCCTGATTTATACACCAGAGTCATGGAAAATTGGACGTTTCGGATGCGCTCCATCAGAGAAGCCGTGGCGGATATTTGAACGATGTTATATTCCTCACATAATGGCATCAATAGGTCTTTCAAACGAATAAAATTGGTTTGACCAATCAACCGACAACTGCAGTGGCAGAAATTTGGGAAGCTAACCTGTCTTCAACAAACACTGACATAAAAACTTGGCAAGTTGACTTGGGTGTCACACCAATAGGTGGTTCCACTTATGTTTCGCTTACCAGAATGAGACGCTCCTTCAACTACAAATTTTCACAATTCTAGCCTCTTTACTAACTATTTCAATTTAGTAACCTTTTCACAAAATGTTCCACAAAAGGTGATTTCAGAATTGAATAGGTGGCATTTTAGCAACATTGCCTTAAATTCCATGAAGTTCATTGGAAGCGTTCCATTCCTATACAAAACGCAGTTCAATAAAAAAAGCGAGGGGAGAGAACTATACTTACATGCATATCTAACTTATCTATTTCAGAAAGAACCCAGCCAACTGAACCGTCTCCGCTACAAACTAATATTCGGAATGGATCAAAGTGTCTAAACAGTCTTAGGCCAAGGCGAGGGCCGGTTGAAATGAGATCGAATACTTGTGCGGGGTTGAGAAGTTGCTTGAATTTGCGCAAAAACTTCACACCTTGGTTATCACCTGAAACAGACGAGTCTACAGCTGAAGGGAAGATCTAGTTGGTCATTTTATTTCAAGTTTATTCATGGCAGGTCGCAAATATTAGAAGCAGATTCCAAGAGAAAAACATGATGCTACCGAAATAATTGAATTTCACTAGTTTGGACTTCCATTGTCTACTATATAAAATGATTTGAAACACCTGAAACAACTTGAAAAGAAGAAGAATTAAAAATGAATAGCTGAAAATGACAATTATATTAAGCAAAAATAACCTGAAATGAAATATTAGTGAAATAAAATACAAGTAAAAATAGAACGATTGAACAAAAAATGAAGAAATAAAATTGAAAATGAAAAAGTTAAGAGATTGCAAGCCAAAAAAAAAAAGTGAACCAATGTGGCTTGAAATCTCTCAAATTTTTTATTTTTATTTTTTTATTTTTTGTTCAATCGTTCTATTTTTCACTTGTATTTTATTTCACTATTATTTCATTTCAGGTTATTCTTGCTCAATATTGCTTTTCGGCTAATCATTTTTAATTTTTCTTCTTTTTTAGTTGTTTTAGGGATTTCAAATCATTTTAAATAGTAGACAATGGAAGTCCGAAATAGTAAAATTCTTCATGAAACATTGTCAATCACCTTCAAACAAACCGAAATAATTCTTGTGCTAGAGGTCCAGCAACTACTATAGTACAAAAATAATAAAGAAAAATGTTTTGATAGTTTATTTGTTTAACAAAAAACATATTTTTAAACAGATTTTTAACTATGTACTTGGATGTGACTCAACAGATTCAAGTTGAAAGAACTTTTTTTGACATGCGTTATGCGTTACATGTTCACATTAATGATAATGGCTATGACATAATCGGTATTTCTGAGACATGGTTACATCCAGGCATATCTTGTGCTG
>WOGO01003413.1:0-14385 GCA_015342085.1 Leptinotarsa defecta | reverse complement strand
ATATATAGGGTGTCCCATAGTAAAACTCCGCGGGCAAATGTCTAAAAAATGAAAAAGAATATCCATATTTCGTGAAAGCAGATAATTTTGGTGTCAAAAGGTCCTCTTATTTACGTAGAGATCCAGCACTAGGCGTCATCCGTAAGGGCGTCGCGACACCGACGCCAATTTTTTTAAATAGTAACCCAGTATTTTCATTTGGTTTTTGAATTCTGCATTAAATTCTGAATTCAGCCATATAGCACACTTATAGTTTTCCTTGAATACTGATGAAAAAAAGGCAATTTTATTGTGCGTATTATAAAGGGGGCCAAAATAAATGCAATAATGCGATCTGTCAGAAGACCTGTCAGATTTGACGAAACTGTATTCAGTTTTGTGTTGGTTTTTCGTAATATTGAAAAATGGTTCAATTTTCAAATGCAGAAAAGTTGGATATGGTATGTATTTATGGCGAAGCAAGAAGGAATTCAAATGAAGCAGTGAGAATATAAGCTAATCGATATCCTGACAGAAAATTACCGCCAGGCAAAACATTCGCTGGCTTAGCTAAATCTTTGGCACAAAATGGATGTTTCAATGAACGGAAGCGACCGTCAGACAAAACATTCGCTGGCTTAGCCAAATCTTTGGCACGAAATGGATGTTTTAATAAACGGAAGCGAAAAAAAAACAAAAACGGCTACTGATGAGAATCACTGTGTTGTAGGGATAGGCTAAATGGTGTTGAAACCGTATAGTTCAACCAGACACGTAGCAATGCATTGTAACTCATTGAGTGCAAGAAACGAGATTTCGGTCTGTGTGGGAGGTTAATGTTTGGTGCGGAATCATTGATGGTTATTTGATAGGACCTCATTTTTTCGAAGGAATTCTCAATGGGGAGAGGTACTTGGTTTTTCTACCACATGTGTTGCCGAATCTCTTGGAGAATTTACCAATACAAAATCGACTGAATATGAAGTTTCAACAAGATGGGGCACCTCCACATAATAATAGAATAGTTACCCAATATTTGGATGATACTTTTAACGAGAAATGGATTGGAAATAAGGGTCCAATATCATGGCCAACTCGAAGTCCAGATATTACTCCACTAGATTTCTTTTTGTGTGGATATATCATCTTCTAGGCACTCCTCTAGTGCCTAAAAGATGACAGTACTACCAACTGTCGAAAGCGCTCGCAGATAATATAAACATAAACATGAATTGGAGTTGATCAGAATCCAAAGTATCTATTTTAGTAAAATGGTCGGGATGAAAACACTGGCCCTTAGCTTCGGCTTACTAATATCCACATCCAGGAAGATTACGAGTATTGTCTTCGCAGAGAAAACCTGAGGGAGTCAGAGACCAGATCGATGTGACAGAAATAATTATTCGTAGCAGAACAAACTTATCATCTAGTTGAATGTTCATATTGAACGACAAATAGTGGTATGAAGCGGAATTCGTATTGTTCAATCCAGGACAATAAATTTCCTGAGCAATAGCTCCTCCAATACAAATTTGTTGGTTGTCAGTGCCCTGTTATCGGAAATCCATACGACTGCACATTGACATTAGTGATTCATGGTAATTCCGAAGAAATTATAAATGCGTTTTCCGATTCCATTTGACAATTGAAATCAACAAAAGAGAATTGTGATGGAAATATAGGTATGAAAGTATTATGAGCCACTATTTTTCAGAAAATTCTCGCAGAATTTACATCATTTCTAAAGTAACTTTAGTATGATTCAAGTACTTTTTTATGATTTTATGTTGGAATATTTCATTCTATTTTTATATAGAATTGGTACATATTTAGAAGTTCATTCACTGAATTAAATATTTTTTGAGAATCTGAAAAGTTCCATGTTGATTCATATCACTTTTTGCTGGTGTAATTGTAACTCTGTATTTGCTTGCTCTTTTTTATATGTGTTTATAGTAAAGTTCCACATTATGTTTTTTTTTTCGAATAAAGAAAATAAAGGAAATTCTTCAATATTTAGAAGAAAGTTTTGAAGATCGGAAAATTTTGAATATTCAAGGAAATTTAAAGCAATACATATATGTATAAAGTTTGAAAGGATTTTTAAATCTGTTTAAATATATGTAACCCTTAAATCGCTTATCAATGCAATGTTCCATTAGAGCAGCATTGACTTTTCAAAAACTGTCCATATTCAAACTCAACTCCTTTAGACTATTTAATAACGGCAAAGAATTAAATTCAGAATTCAAAAAATTCTGAAGACTCCTTAGGCACCTGAAATCCATAAAGTTTGTGAGGGAAAAATGTTTTCAACGAAACGCATAGGAAACCTTCGTTATTTTTTTAACTGCCATATTGTGGAGATTATTCAGTGTTGTCGTCCAAAGATAATTTCAAATTAAGCCAATTGGTTCAAAGTGAATGAAGAGGCATTTCATGTTATGAGATATAGTGCCAAAATCAAAAGGGTTGTATTTTTAGGAAATATTAGTTTTTGAAAGGTATTGGTTTTCTACTTATCCATCTTTATACAAAAATGTAGGAAACTCTCAAAGGAAGAAAGAAATCAGAGACAAGTGTCTTATTCCGAACCATCGATAAACGCCATTGAAAATGACAGTGTTCCATGTAAGTGAAATTTCATCTTTTCATCTTTCTTATTGTACTATTCAGAACAAACTGAATAGTAAAAAGTGTTTTTTTTATAATTCAATGCTCATATAAAATTAATTGTTTCGAAAGTACTTTTTCTCTCGAGTAATTCAATGTTTGAATGAAAGTAGTTGTTTGGAGAGGGCCTTTTCTTCCAGTTTGCATATATGCATGATCTACACATCATTCTAAGGAGTTAATTTTAAAATAATTGCTTTTTCCTTCCTTTGGAAGTTTCCTATATTTGTCGTAAAAGGGTGAAGAAGTAGAAAACCAAAACTTTTCTCTGCCAACGAATTATTTTATAAAATTAATTCATTCCTTAGTTGAAAGTTACGAAGTTTCAAAAAGTAGAAACAATTGTTTTGCCTTTAGTGTATCATTCCGTGCTACGAATAGCAGGTTAAAGGGTAAGACCTTTTTTATTCCTAGGTCGCACAAGTTTCGACTTTTGAGGGTTGGCGTTCGTAGGAGGAAGACAGCTTGGTTGATGGAAAAACATATTTTGTCAACTTCACTTTCATTCCCTTCCCTTCTGTTTAACCCAATGCGACTACCGTGATTAGAAGACGGAGAAAATGAAATTAAAATCAGTAGGTATACCGAACGTAAAGGTTGAAACTTCTTCAGCAATTTACGGGATACCAATCGATTCCATTGTCACCTAATATCGCATAAACACCAAAAAATTACTGTAGGGCCTTCGTTATCTCATCAATGGAGATCCTTTCTAATTTCGTGACAATGTCGGCACTGCATTGAGAGGAGAAAAAAGGTCCTTTGGACTCACGCAAAGGTCTCTCGGACACACTCCCACTCTGATATAGAGAATTAAAAAGGGATGACACGTCGCGTTCGCGGTGCTCCCTCAGGGATATTACCATGGGCGTACACTGTGGAGTTGTGATGTGTTATCGAGTTGGAGTTGTGATGTGTTATCGAGAGAAAATCCCAAATCAAAGATAAACGATATTTACAACTGCGGTCCTTGCAAAGTCAAGCTGCGACATCATTCGTCAAAATATTGCTTTCTATGTCTCTTAGCAGCTTTCACTGCTAACATGCTACTAAGTGATATTAGACATTTGACAAAAACTTCAAAACGTTTTTTATACGAACATTGGCAAGTATTGCGTCAGTAATAAGGAGTATTACCTCAATACATTTCCTGTAGATGAGAAAAACACTTCAAGAAAAGAACTTTATATCAATCGAGCAGATGGATATTTCACAATCAATAAGAATGTGGTTCGCAATCTACAGAGATTAACTAGTGTAGAGATGTGGTCGCAATATCGTTCATTAAAATTTATATTCGTCAATAATGAACACTCATAGTGACAATTTGAAAAAATTGCTGTTCTTGTTAACCACACATGAAATAAACTCATTCCTAATATAATAAACTTTCACCTTCTGACCCACATCGATGATTTTGGGAAGAAAATTGCGGATTTTTTTTGTGAAAGTTCCCACTAATGTCAACGGAGTGATTCGTAACTGGGCGAACAATGGTATGTTTGGAGTGGTACCTTCGTCATTGTTCATAGTTCTAATGGTACACTTTGCTATTTCCAGACTTTCAGAAGCATTAAAAAATCTAGTGTCATTGACCGATCTCAACAATTTCAGATAATTTTTATTTATTTAATGGCTATTCTCCAAAGCGTATTGAGCGTCACATTTTTCTGATTTTCGAAAACGGGTACGTGATGCGTGTTCTCTGAAACGACTTAGTCTGACCTATATATACTTCATGATAGTCCTCACAACTTATTTTATATATGCCAGACTTTTCATTTTCCAAAATTTTGTCTTTGAGGTTACCTAATATTTGTAAGAGTACAAAAAATGTTGAAGCCTACTTTCACGTTCAATTCAAAAAACAATACGATATAATCCTTTAGTGAATATTGGTTCATGCAGAAGGACAATAAACTTTAAATCAAAGTCTTTTTGAAATGCCGAATATTGTCTGATCATTAGACTTGCTATATTTGAAGGTTACTCGTTGCTTTCAGCTATGTTCCTGATAACATTTTTCTGAATTTCTTACTTTTTTGTCTCGAAGGAAACGTAACAAACCAAAACCGGTCGTGACAAATAATAAACTTAGTAGAAATTGGATGAAAGTATTTTCTTTATCCTATATTCAACATGAATTTTTACAAAATAAATGGGTAATCAATCGAACAAATGTTATTTCTACATTGTCCCGCAATTTTGTATAAAGATGGAAAAGTGGAAATTCAAAATAACTTTTCCCGGAAAATAATCTCTTCTAACTTTTAGAATTTTTTACTTTTGACATACGCTTCAGTTTCTTACTATAAGGCTATCTATACTTTTCACCAGGATTTCTTACTTTTCAAGTTATAGTTGAAAACTGTATATTGTAATTGAAGTTCATTCACCCCCAATAACGATCCAATTTAATATAAAGTACTAACAAGCAAATATACTTGACAACTGAGGTCTAAAATTTGATCCTAAATCACCTAGATAGATAATAACATAGTATTTACCGTAAGGATCAAGAAAGATGACCTTTCTCTGAAACGTCGAGTTGTGATACAATTATCGGGGGAGGTTGAATATCTAGGAGTAATACTTATTTTCAGACTAATCTGGAAACAACATATAGATAGGGTGAAAAAAGGGTGGAAGTAGCCCTGATAATAATGATAACAAAAATAGTGATTGTTTTATGTGGTTAACAAGCTACTTCAAGACTTTTTATTGGTTAACTGGGGGCGATTCTGCATTTCTTCTTCGGTTTTTGGATTCCATATGTGAAGCTAAGTAAGCTTCCTTTTAAACCAGTTTCCTTCCTTTGAAGGAAGTTGAAAACTGAAAACTGATCAAACATACACAAGTATTTTTCATTATTTTTGGGATGTAATTGAAGATTATTATTCAATAACAATCCAATTTAATATTCAGTGCTAACAAGCAAATATACTTGACTATATAACATCGACTCTCTTGAACGGGTTCAGTGTATGATTGTGAATTGAAACAATCGATAACTAATTCCACAAGAGTTTATATCTACAAAGATTATATCCGCAACATATGGCATAAACACAGTTTTCCAATTCGACCTGAGCATCCTGAAGGGCATATGCTTTCGCTTCCCTTTGAACGCCAATGGCGGAATGACGACCCTATCGTCACCGTACAGCTCCGGGCTAGTCTCATGGAAAACCCTACTGAATCGAAATTAGATGTGGATCTGTATTTGTCATCGGTAGCCTTCGGGGGAATCGGTTGTTAATTTTTTATGAGAGGCAAGTGGTATGCGGCTTCAGCATGTATGGAAGATGAGAGATTTAATCAACTGATAGAACTGATGGCATTGTGACGACAGAGGTTGGGAATTGTATTTGTTTGCCGACGGTGATCCAGTACCGTCTTTTAGTTACTTTCATATGGAGGATAGTAACGCTCTCCAGGAGTTAATATTTCATTATGAAAAATCAGGAAAGTTGGATAGGAGGTTAAAATTGCGTGGATCTATTCGACCCTCCACTGCATCCCGCAAGGGTTTAATGTGGCTCACACCTATTCAAACTCGACCAAATGAACTCAGCTTTTCAACGAAGCCGATTACTTTATTTGGTGAGTGATTTTTCAGGTCAGCTGGCAAGAGTGGGACGATTCTACCAAACGCTGGAAACCTGATTCGGTTTGACTGTGTTCGTAGCGGAGTAGGCACAGAGCACATGCTTTCCTACCAGGCCGTAAATTTACTAATGAAAAATAATCCCATCCAAGACTTACAATGGTGCATTTTTCCCGATCTACCTCAATCTTCCACTACCATCGTCAGATAGGTGAACAAACAAATTTGTGGCTTGAGCTTGGTCTACTGTGATGCATTTCAAAGAATCGCCCTCTACAAATTACTAACTACATCCACCAGCCAGGAGACTACCGCTCTCTTGATCCTCTCACGTAACCTGTAGCCATCCAGATCAAACATGCACATGTACTATTTATTATTTTTGGGGTGTGATTGAAGTTCATTATTCAATAACGATCCAATTTAATATATTGTTGTAAATCATGCCCTGAAGAAAATAACGACGGCCGCAAATGGTAACTACAATTCAATTGTAATGTAGCCAAGAACGCGCTCAGTTCACCGACATTTCGCGGCTATTCTACCGACTTTGATGGAATTCCGAAGAATTTTCCAGCGCCTTCGATTGCCAAGTATAAGCGCCATCTACTCGTCCATCGAGACAGTCAAGTGAAAGTTACAGTGCGGTACGCGAAGCGATTTAGTAAAACGATAGACATTCGAATAATATTTGAAGTTTTATTTGAAGTGTTTGTTGTATTCAAAGTGAAATATAGTTAAGTTTGATTATTGTTCAGTGTAGTCAATTATTGGTCAACCTACGGGAAAAAACCTAACAATATTATAGTGGTAACAAGCAAATATATTTGACAATTGAGGCCTAAAATTTGATCCTAAACCATCTAGATCGATAATAACATAATATAATTCACGCATGAGGATCAAGAAAGATAACAAGAAAGATAACAAGAAAGATAACAAGAAAGATAACAAGATAGATAGGTCAAAATGAGGTGGAAGTAACCCCGATAATAATGATAACAATAATAGCGTGTGTTTTATGTGGTTAACAAGCTCCCTCCATTTCGAATGTTAGTATCGAATAATGACTGAGCTATTCTCCTTCCGTTTTTTTATCCCATTTTTTCGCTTGATCAAAGTTTCCTATAACGTTGAGGATATCCTTTATAGCCTAACTAAATACGTTGTTAAATATGTGAAGCAAAGTAAGCTTCCTTTTGAACAAGTTGTCTTCTATAGGAAGATTTCGAATATTTATATTATACCAGAACTCGTTAAGTAGAACCCACCTCAATATTGATAAGTTTATTTGACAAGCAAGCACAAGAAGTGGGAAACAATTTGAACAACTTTTCTGTTCTTATGAACAAGGATTTTTTATCATTTACTCCAACTGATTTTTGGGCATTCATCCAGGCACATTTTTGTTGTGTTCGTCACTGATATATTTATTTACAAAAGGTTTCACTTCACCACTAATTTTCCTGTCACACATAAATCTCTCAAAATTCCATTCAAAGCATAAGCACAACTTGTCAAGAAGTGACAAACGATTTGAACAACTTCTCTGTTTTTATAATCCAGGTAGATTTGTATCGTTGATATTTACTTTAACTGATACATCTATTCATCTATTAACAAGAAAATAGTTTCAGTTCACCACAAATGTTCACGACATGACGCTCTCAAAACTTCATTCAAAGTTTTGAACTTAGTTTATCCTCAAATGAGTTTCCATTATTTTTCATGTGACGAATTTGCACTCATAAAATGATGATACATTCTTCCTTTCCCTTTTATCTTTTAGGTTGCCAGTTCTACCGCCAACCATTTTTTTATGGCCCTATGTCAGGTAATTAGCCAGGAATTAAACACAATAAATCCCAGATACCTGGGAATGTTTACAGAAAAGGGTGATGGTAAATGGAGGAGTAATTATATACAGAAACACAAAAGGTCCGACAATGAAATGTTCACATGGTCCATATAAAGAGCTTGTGACAATGGACGAATGAGGGCGGTTTGCCAATTTTATAGGTGTTTCGGACAAGTTCATGAGGTTGTTTGAGCACCTGTACTTTTCATTATCAAGATTATTTCTTGCCAAGTTTACGCCATAATTTTTAGATGGTTGTTAGTAGTATGTACTACAATCAAATATTTCTGAATATTCTAAGGAATATTTGCAATTTTAATGTTGATATAAAAGTTATTTATGTTTTTTACCTTATTGATAGTTGAGTTATTTATGGAATACAGATTGCGGCATGTGAATGAATTTTTCAGAAGAAATTGATAGAAATTCATTCTTGTGAATGTACTCCTTTTGATATTGGCAAAACATCAGATACTACTCCATCCACAACAATTTTCTTTTTGAGTTCGATTGATGAGATAGATTCCCAAAAACTACTTTCCGATCAATGCCAAAGTAGATACGTTTGTAACGCAAGATCACGTAGTCGACAGTGTAAAACGCACTACTATTATACAGAAGTACCATACAAGTTGAATCAGCATCATCCACAGTCCTGAAGAGTTCCTCGGTAACTGATAGGGTCGTGGTGGTATTATGCTGTGGTCTGAATACAGATTGCACAGATATTACAATAAAATTTTGATTGACGAAACTGTTTATGTGATCTTCCAATATTGACTCCACTATTATGAAGATATACAGAAGAAATGTAATTGATACCTGGTCAAAGAAGTCTGTAGCAGAGTTACATTTAGCCAAATGGATAACCATCCATCCTTCCAAAAGCTGGTAAATTTACAACTAGTAATAAAAGCGTCGATCAGAAAGGTGGGGTAATTCATCAAGACGGAGTCAATAAGATTTCGAGGGATATCCCGCCTGAGTCCAAAGCACTGCTTTTGATATGTAAGTTGCACCTTCTATTTGGTGACGGTGATGAAGTGAAATACATTTTCATTACAACGATCTAATAAATATTCTTAACGAGTAGATCTAATTACTTGGGATATAATTTTGAAATGTTGATTAATGAAATCGACATTTTTCAATTCATCAACGATATCCAAATTCTTACTTTCCTTTTAGAACAGCAAGATATCTTGAAGTATTCCATGTTGATTTGGAGTTTTCATTATTGAAATACAATATTGTTGAACCTATTATAATGTATGAATTTGCGGTTGGATTGCTTAAGATGAAAAAAGTGTCCACTTCAACACACTGACCAGTGTAAATACTTGCTCGTTAAACAGTAGCAATAGAGAACCTCTGAAATCTGTCCCCTTTATATCCCACAACTAAGGATGGCAAGGAAACAGGAATACTGGAAATATGTGGAGTAAGAGCATGATATCTAAATATATTGTCGACTCAAAATGACTGGTTGAAATCACGAACCATGATGAATGGTTTGTGATTTCTACAGAAACACAGACGGATTGAAAACCGAGCATAGGATGGGTGCTGGACTATTAAAATTTCACATTACAGCTACCCGCTCGATCGAAACTTATTTTAGGCCAAATTATAAAAATTCTGCACGGAATATGTAAGGAACCTTGCACGAGAAAGACATCGAGACTGGCCTGGAATTGCTGTACAGAATTGAAACTAACTGGAGGGTATAATTAGCTTGACTGCATTATTTTCATATATGGGCACTGAACCAGCTGTAGGCATGACAAAATCATCAGTACAGAATCAAATCATGAAATAATAATAATACTTGATTTTCTTAGTGGCATGCAGAAACATTTATAGAATTTGTCAAAGAATAATAGCTACTCAACTAAAAAATAGAACTGAAACTGAGAGTAACTGACAGGTAATTCCTAAGACACTCTTTGAATGCTTTCGAAGTTCGCTGTCTTGGATTAAAACACAAACATTAAATATGTATGAAAACGGCAAGGTTGAAATTTGATGAACTTTAAAAAAATATCTACAACTAGAGGTACAAGAGACACCAGCGATACAATTAATCAATTTTTTCTGCGATATGAACACATCATTAAAACAAGTCCCCGAAAAGTTATTCCGAACATATAGAACGTTATCAGTTGTTTCTCCATTGAAACTGATCACATATTTTTGAATAGATAGCTGACAGAGTTAAGTTTCGAAATAGGCGTGTCAGAGTGTCTCCTCCAGTCAAGACACTCATCAATGTATAGGCCCAGAAACCTCACACAAGATACATTTTTCAAAACTTGTTCATTAATGTTTACATGAATGCAGTGAATTCATGCAGAACCAGTCACAGGTTCAATAAGAAACTTTAAAATTACTTCAGAAATATACATGGAACATATATGAGAGACGTTTATGAACTAACCGATTGAGAAAAAACCCTCCAACAGAATAAAAATCGGATTATAATAATTATAGGGCTATTTACCGAACTCTGTCAATTTAGACGATGCACGAACAATATAGGGTCGTATCAGTCAATCAATCTACGAAGAACCAGAAATAAGTTTACGAAGGACCTGTTCAGACTAAGGAACTTTTGGATGGGTGCTATGAAAATCATGGAGAGCCTGTACTGTTTCCTGGAGGGTTTGCTTTCAAGCAGCAAAAAAAATTATATGAATTTGAAAGTACAACTAGGATTGAATATTGCCTATAGATATTAGCTAACAATGTCATTAAAGTAGTTGTATTTTTTATTTATTTCATAGAAAAAACACTTGATGTGGTGCTCAAGAGAAACACCATTCATTCCTTCATTCTTAAGAAGGAATATTCAAAAAGTTTATCTTGAAATAGTTGGTCTAATAAAATTTGATTGTCATGTCATAATACCAGAAATCTAGATGAAACTGCATTAAGTTTTCCCTCGTAATAACACCCTCTAATATTCCTTTTTTCAGTAGAGTCGAAAATTATGAACCAACACAAAGACGATTTCATTTATGCCTAGCTCTATGATATCATAAACAAATGAACGCCAAATACACATACACAAAACATTGAACAGGAACGTCCAATAAACCCATTCGAGAAACCAGAACGGAACTATCAGTAATACCGGAATAACCCGGTGGCGGAATAATGGACGACGCATTACCGTCGCTTCGACCGCCCCCGGCGTACAATGCCTCGCCGGGAACATACGACCACATCTCTACACACTCGTCCACCGCCGGACAAATGACCAGCCAATATCGTAGGCCGGTCTTCGCGGGAAAAAAGTTTGATCGCAAAAATTTTTCTTATGCTAGCGAATTTCCAATTTGATCATGAAATTGTAAGAACTTCCGAGTGAAAGGTTTACTGGTCTCAAGATTGCCGATAATTGAGAGATGAATCCTTGATGGTGAGACAAATATTTAAATTGTTAATAATTTCATATACCGATATCACTCATATCATAAATAGCTAATTTCATATACCTTCTAACACATGTTAAGTAAAAATTAATGCATATTTTTTTTTCAATCTCTCAACAAAATACTCATATATCCACTGTTGGATACTATAAAATCAATCAACTGGCCTATCGAACTGTGAATGTGTATTCACAACCGGAACAACATCCCGTCTGCTTTTGTTCGATGTTGTATGTGATATTTTATTCATTATTGATATTTGGGTTGATTACCGCTTGCATCACGTATGCGACTGTGATGCCCAAAGCGCTAATTTCAATCGGGACAGGAGGAGAAAGTGAAGAAATCCGATAATTTGTTCGACCACTGCACTGGTCAATGTTTGAAATGGATTCGAATACGAAAATACTGAAAATCGTCAATGGTATGAAAACATATGTAATCTCAGTATTTTACTGCATAATGATGAAAATAGAGAAGACTATTTCATTGATTACTTAATAAATATTACTTAAAAAAATATGAGATCTTAATGTTTTGATAAAAAAATGATTGAGTATCAATCATCACTAACAGACCTAGACATTCATTTTCGAAAACCATCCAAAGGCAAAATACCGCAGAAGTATACTCTTCTAGGACCAAAAAGAGTATTACCAAAATATCAACAGCATATTCTACTCTTACATGCATTCACAGGTTGTAACCTGGTTGAAATATAACGATACTACCAGTGAGAGGTCGGAACGTTGTCAATTAACAATTGACTACATAATAATATTGTTCTTCGGTTATAGGTATACAGAAAAAACCGCGACGGCATTGACATATGCCTATTTTTTAGGGAGAGCTTACTACAATACCCATTTGAATGTTTAAAAATGTTCACATATAATATGGTAATTGGGTAGCTATTCAGATGAATATGGCAATGTTCCTTGAGAAATTGAATATGTTAGTTACCTTAAGCGTTTAATGCACATTATACGTGCACCACTATGAAGTTGTGTGAAAGATATTTTCCGGAATTTTTTTGGCCGTGGTTTACAGGTTTTAATGCTTCTCGCCTACTACTGCGGTAGACATTATCAAATGCCATGTAGTAATGGTTGCAGTGCCCGAGTTAGTGCTCGAGTTGTTCCCGTTCCGAACGCGGTAACTACAATGCTGAATGAATGAATGAATGAAAATCGTTTATTCAAATTTTGTTGGATAATAACATTTCATTTGTTGGGTATGTTTGTGTGGGGCCCTGCTATGGGCTAATGCCACTTGAATTAATTAATTAATTAACTTTTATTATTTTTTTTTGTTTTAGTTTACGTTTTGTTTATATGTTACAATCTATGGTGCCCTGCTATAGGCTTATGCCTTTTTAGGGCAGATCTGGTTTTATATTATTGTTAGTGGGCGTGGCTCGGTTTCTCTTATATGGATTACCTGACTTTGTTAGTGTACCTGTAAGGACAGGTAGCCAGATTTTATTGATGTTCATCTTATTTTCTAATGATATTATCCTTGTGTATCTTGAATTTCTATTGCCTCTCTGTATACTCTTGGATAGTAATTCTGAGTTTTATCGAGTAATACTGTATCATCGAATAAGATAATGTGAGTATTTTCTTTGTCGATTTATCCGGGTCGAAAATTTCTCTTGTGTTCAAAGAGACGGGTGCCCACACTTCTTCAAAAAACCCAGAAAATAGCTTTCACACGATTATTTCCGGTCGTGAAAGTTTACATCTTGGAAGTTGTTTCCCACACTGATGAGTGAAAAAAAAAGAAGGGATTGCAATTGCATTGGTTTTACTTCTTCGATTGACGACTTGTTTATTTTGTGGAAATTCATGTTCATACACTACAAAAACACACTTTTGTCTATTTTCCACTATATTTCTTTATTGTTGACCGGTTTCGGCTATTACACCATTTTCAAAACTAACTGATTACATTTAAATCCGAGTAATTTATACCTATATTGCTTATTCTATCATAAATGATTTGATATACCTGATACCCGGTACCTGCGTTTCATATACCTGTAAAATCCGTGAACATAACAAAGCTTTCAATATAATGTAGGTTTTGGGATCTGGATGATAGGTTCAGGATAGGACAGGAGAGGATTAGGTATTAAATGTAATCAGTTAGTTTTGAAAAATGTTGTAATAGCCGAAACCGGTCAAAAATAAAGAAATATAGTGGAAAACAGACAAAAGTGTGTTTTTGTAGTGTATCCTCAGTAAGCAAGTGTCTTATTTGGAAACATCTCTTTCGTATACTATATTGTGTAGCAAGTAGTTGTTTCCAAAATATTTTTTCTTTCGTGTCATTCAATGTTTATATGAAAGTAATTGTTTCGAAGAATGCTTTTTCTCCCAGTTTGTGTCCGAAAGTTACTTCAAATCTTTGTAAAGATTTTATTTCGAAATTAATTGGAAGATACACACATAAAGTAGTAGAAAGCCAAAACCTTTCTCTGCCAAAAAGTGATCTCCCATGAAGATATAATCCTTTCAATTCATTTCATAGTCTTGGGTAAATGTTCTAGTGAAACGTCAGTTGACCAACAATAAGTCAATTTCTTACCAATCTGAAATCTATTTTCATGAAAAATTTACTAGAATTAGTCAAATCATTAGTAACAATAGTTTTCGCCTGATTTATAACAGTTGGTACCTATTCTTTTAACTTCCTGTGTAATCAATTTTTAATCTATTAAGGACAATAATTTGTATGTATTGCGTTGTCAAGTAATGTAGAGTACCAGTCCAATGTTGTAGTGGAATTAATTGTATATTGTTAAAATTTATAATTATCATCATAAATGGTAC
>WOGO01003412.1:0-14385 GCA_015342085.1 Leptinotarsa defecta | reverse complement strand
GACGTAGTCGATATAGCACTATAATGTGAAATATCTCTCAATGATATTTCTTTGTTCTCAACTATTCGGTATTCCACAAGTCCTGAATCGAATAAATATTACTGAGAATGTCTTCTGAACGTACTCAAAACGCAGTTTTAATGTCGCCATCTCATTTAGTTAGTATACAACTCGTTCTTGAGGGTTTTTCAAATGAACCATGATTCCGAACACTCCTCACAATGTGTTGAAAATGTCTTTTAGATAGCAGACGTCTCTCGGGGTACAATTCCTCAAACAAAGAGATCCAGTAGCATTTCTCAAACTTCTCGAGTATACGAAAAGCATATCAATTTTATCGTCGAAAAATTCATCCTATCAGAAATTCACACGAATTGAATAAGTTTTTACATACTTGACAGTGAATTTGACAATTATACATATTCTGTTAATTCATGACTCACTTTAAACAAATCGATTTCAGTACTATTAAATTTTTTTTTCACTATTTTTATTTGCAAGAAATAAACATTCTTGTTCCATAAAAATTGGCTTTTGAACAGCTCTTCCATATTAATACAAAACCCCGCGAATGCATGGACGTTCACCTCTTGCAAATTTTCAAAAGATGGGTGGAGTTGATATGTATGTTTGAGTTCTGAGATATTGGTTTTTTTACTTTTTGAGACTACACAAATATTGCTGTTTTTTTTAAGACAAACGTCGGGAAATATATGTATTGTGAAACATAGCTGAATTTGTTATTCCAGTCGCTTCAAAAATCGAAGAAAAAAAAACTAGAGGTCCGTATATAAAAAAAATAATGTTAATTAAATCTAATTAATGAAACGTGTGTATATATTTATCGTTTGTATCGTTCAAGCTAGGCTTTTCTGAAAGGTTCTTAGTTCTACGTTTCACTTTTTAGTATAATTCCACATTTCAAAATTTTTAGAAAGGAAAATATTCAAGGTGTTTAGAAAATAAATCCACATAATTCAGATTATACTATGTTATGATTGAATGGCAAGTTCCATGAGTCTTATGTAAGTAGATCATGAGTGTCTGAAAAACATAAATCACAAAATATAAAATAACTTTTACCTGTTCAAAAGTTCATATTGATGTTCAGAATTGTAAGCTCTTGCATACAAAATGTTTTCGAGCACTGTAGTTTGATCCAGATTGAACCTTTCGGCTATAGGTCTCAACCGCTCAGGTCGACTAAATTATAACATCATGTAAGAAAAATATTTGGTAGTATCAAGATAGAGTTTTTCAAATAAATGTTCAAAATGGATGTCATGAAAATCTGTATGAAACTATTTTTTAATAACCAGTATATATTTTATTCACTATGAAATAATAATGTGACATAATATGATACACTTTACTCTGATAAATTTCATCTGCTGAGGAGTGTGAAATATATTTCAGTATTCAAGAAAAAATTTTGAAATAGAAAAACACCTTTTCAGTTTTAGGTTTAGCCTCGGGTTTGGTGATAAAAAATATTTTAAAGCAAAGTGTAAAGGAATAACGAATTTGCCAACTAGGAGATTGCATTGCATTGCTATAAATTATCTCTGAAGGTACCCATTGTAATAGTGGGCAAAACTTTCAGAACCAATCTCTCCTTAAGACCACAGCACATGATGAACTATCAATCTTATTATATTATCTACTGTAATAAACTGAAAACGAAACTCATATTTAATTCATCGATGATTCATTCATTATTTATATTTTCCTATATATTGAGTTATTCGACAAAGTATTCTTGAAATTTGCAAAAACAAAAATGTGAATTTATTGCAGGGTAATAAATATTTTGTATCCATAGCTATATTAGGAATAATTCAGATTTAGAAAATATTGTGAAGGAGTGGCATGAAACATTTATAATTACTGTATGCTGCTTTTGAATGTCCAATAAATTGAAATTGAGTTTCGTTGACTATACAGTCTCTCCTATGAAATTGAATAGAAAAAAAAGTACTTTCGTTAAAGGATACAAGGTGTGTTCAGTATCAATAAACATAACTTTGCCTCCGAGATATCCATTACTTCCAGGCATTTGAGCTGTCACACATAGAGTATGCGAAAGTTGAGTCTTTCCAGTGCGGAATTCCCCAAATACTTCCGTTATTGACATAGACTCAATACCTCCTCCCAGAAGTTTACTGTGAAAAAGCATTGGTAAATAAGAAAAATTATATTTGTTGAAGAAAGCCTTATTCAACAATTCAACTCAAAAAATTAAAACATATCTCACTCTAGTTTAGCACTCCCAGTCTGAAGTTTAAAAATTTGTTTTCTTTGATCAGATACTTCCAAAGCAGTCATGAAACCATTACTAAAAGATATTGTGCAACAGGCTTCTTTGATTTTTTGGATCTTGTCCTCATTGAATCCTTTCAATTCAAGTAACTTTTTCCTAATCGTCATTTGAATTCCTTTTATAGTATTTATGCCTATGTTTTTCAATAGTTTTATATCTTCTAGGGATATGTTGTATTCAGCCAGCAGGTCAATATCATGGAAAAATGATTCCTCTTCCTCCAAATCCAAATGCTCGTATGATTCACCGGTTCCAACATCGCTGCTGTTGACAACTTCCATTTTCTCTAGAGTTACAGACATTTTCCTACTAAAAATTTAATATTGTACAATATTTATTAAATAATTTCTCGAACAGTGCATATGCTGCATCAAGCACCAAACAAGAGATACCCAGTTTGTATTTTGTTTTGCGATTTCAATTTTTTGTGTCAAGTAGTGGCAGCTCTGCATGAAGGGTTCAACATTTTGAATAAGCCGAAGCTTATACACGTCGAAAGGAAGACTAATCTACATAAATTTTTAAACATTGTGACGTCACTTGTATGATCTGCATCTAAAATATTTTGTTTATCGTGAAATAGTGCCGTAACTATGTCGTTCGAGGCCCGTGGCAAATTCATCGGATGGGCTCCCTTCCCCCAATATAAAGAAGCTGAACCAACAATAATACTATTTTTTTATTTTATAATACTTATTTATACACTTTTACTTGTAAGAGTACATTAATAAATCACTATGTTAAGTAGGTACATACAAACTTTATAGTTATACTTAGGTACATGATATTCTAATAATTCAATTTAAATTAAAAGTGCCTAATTTAAAGTACAGTGGTAGTTTAATTGATACGGGCACATAGAGTATTCAAAATGATTTAAAAAACAAAAAAGCAATTCAATATACGCACACAAGGTGGTTACAACAATATGATTAAATTTCTTCCTTCGGACTTTCTGTTCAGCAAAAGGGGTAATGACATCAGTAGAATTTTCGATGGATAGAATAGCCAAGTTGCTCAATCTGTCTTGTCCCATAGAATTTCTCAAATAAGTTTTTATCAATTTCAGTTTTGAAAATGATCGCTCGGCACCAGCCGTAGTCACAGAAATGGTGAGAAATAATAGAAATGTAGTGCATACTTTAGGAAAGCTTGAAGGTATAGAATAATTTTTTATCATTAACGAGTCAGCAAGTTCTCTTATAGAAGATGAAGTTTCTATTTCGTGTCAAAAATGGATCGAAAACTGAGAATTTCCTTGGAAAACGAGATGGATATATCTTCTTCATATAGATGGACACATGCTAAGCCTTTTCCAATAAATCAGTATAGTTATTTTGCAAAGTGGCAGGTTGCAAGACACTGAAATTGAAAACAATTTCATTCATTCCAAGGAAACGCGATTTCAGTTGATTAATTATTATGTCTTATACACGATAGAATACGTTCACTTCAAACAAGCTTTCAGGATCTTGGAGAGGTTCATCCTCACAAATTTCATCAAAATGACGTTTCCCTTTCCTCTGACGAGTTTTAGGAAATTCAGGGTTTATAGACCACTTCACTGCAATACTTTTGCTTCCATTTTTTAAATCTTCTAATTCATGTCGATACTTCTCAAAATGTTCTAGACAGATTTGCAAACGCTTCGAAGCATTTGAAAGATCGATGGCTTAAGACTGAAGTGCTTTAGAAGCCGCGTCTATAGTTTGTAAGACTTTGCAATGGAAAACCAACAACATAATAAAAATGTTTTGGAATTTAATAAACCAGTTTTTGTGAGCAATTTTTGAACATCAACAAACCAAACTTTCAAAGCAAACATGGCATCAAAGCATCCTGCCCATCTAGATGGATCCATTGTTTTTATTGTTACTGAATTTAATGATACCCCGGTCTCTCCTTTATTGTCAGATAACTAGATAATACATTCCATCGTTTAATACTATATCCCAAAGAATTATACATTTGTTGCACAGTTTCGAATGATATTTGTATTTCTATGACCGATTTCACTGCATCATTTAATGCCAAATTCAAATTATGAGCAGTGCAATGGACATAAACCGCATTTGGGTTGGGATTCTCCTCTGACCTAGGCCCCTTTCGGCTAGGGGCCCGTGGCATTTTGTCGACTTGCCACCCTGTAGTTACGCCACTGTCGTGAAACTTATATTTTTGGGATTGTATAGATGGTGGACCATTTAAAATAGTTCAGTTAAGATGACTCCAATAGACGAGGTTTATCTGGTTAACCAGGAAACTTGATTTCACCTCCATGAAAAGCATCTTTTAATAGTAGGTATCAATGATGCTAATGGTGGCAGTCCCTACATTACATTGGTGGCAGTCTTCAATAATTTTAAATTGCATACTGGTCGAGTGGCAAACATCATTTTAAAGTTATTTTGAATTTATTTGCAAAACATACTATTAGATAATGTTAAAACCTGTTGGGTGAAATAAAACGACAAAACTAGTGTTTATATTGCGAATTATTATAAAATAATTAAATCTTTGTTCAACATTGTATCTAATATTCCGTAGAATAGCAGGGGTTATTTCACCACATGTTACCATATTATTCTGTCTCAAAGATCATCTAAAGAATAGGTTGCGTTTTCAAATGATCCCATAAGAAGCCAATGGTGTCAGTGCTATACCATTTCCATTCCGAATTGCTGTTAGTTATATTAGATGATCATAGATTTGAAAGTAGTTGATTCTGGTGGATTTTAGCTTCCAGACTTATTTGAAAATTTTCAAGTTTCATTCAGATTCTATGCATGATCTACACATCTTTGTAAAGAGTTGTTGATGTAGGTAGTAATTATTTTCATTATTTCTTTCCACTTTCTGTATAATGATGGAGATTCAACTTCTAAGGATAGTCGTTCACAAGGGGTGGCATCTGATTAACGGATATCGGATTTCAAACAGACAGACAGATTTTCAATCTGTCGAAAGACTATGTTTGATTTCTCTGCCAAACATGTCGAATGAATTTTCGATCTAATTGTACAGAAATAATAGATGTAGGTATAGTCTTACGAAGTAAATCCGAACAGCTAAATAAAAGACTAATGTACTGGATCTGATAAATTCACTAGTCAATACCATATAAAAATAATGATCAGCCATGCAGACTCCTCTTTCCCAATGGGCACTTTGGGCAAGTGTCCAGGGACCCACGATCGATAGGCGCCCCCCTCAGATCAAATTCAAAATCCCTAGTTCCTGTCAGATCACCAAACGATAACCAATATTTATTATCAAAAAAAACTTATATAATTCGAAGAAATCGAACCTAAATTACTGACTACAATACCAACTTACTAGCTTTTATATCAGACTTCACCATGCTTAGATAAATTTGAATATATAATGGTATACTAAGCACATACACATTGTAGTTTTTAAACTACTTTTAAAAAACGTTTTTGATTGAAGTTTTTATTAATTCCTTATTTTATTTTTTTAAACAAAATCATCTAAACAAACACATCTCCTAGCAACACCTAGCATACTCCATTTGAAGGAAATTATAGGGCACTACAACATTTTAAAGAAAAATCATCAGTAGTACTGTCATCAGTGTGGCTTGCTCCATTCAAATTGAGCGAACAAAGCGAAAAGTATGAAGCTCCAAGTTTGAATTAACCAATTAATTTAATTGAGAAATTACATAGAAAATTGAAACCAAACTCTCCAAACTAACTCTCCAACCTAACTGACTAAAATCTACGAGGCCTCCAATTCTTATACTCTCGTCCAAGAGCCTTCCCAACCGTCCACTACAACCACGCTACCTGCAACAAAATGGGGATCCGACCGGCCCACTAGGGACTCCTGTTACCGACCACGATTTCTCTTATTTACTGTTATAAAATACAATTAAATATATGAATATGTTTTTATCTTTAGTGCAATCTCTAATAAAACAATATTCAATTCTTACTTAATTGTATTTGTTTTATAATTAAAATTTAATAAAATATTTGTTAAAGTAATTTTTCCACACCGCTAAATTACTTTTGTGGACTATATTACATTTATCTATTCGTTTCATGTGATTGTTAATAAAAAATAAATATTTAACCTTATTTATATATTTTCTTTATCTATTCTAACAAAATAGTGTTCTGTCAAAGTCATAGGAGCCCCATTACCCAATTATGCCCAGGGCCTCCAATAGGTTAAAGACGGCCCTGCGCCTATGCCATACAAAGAAACTGCCGACGTTCGGTAACTATTTAGTTTTTATGCATGATCTTTCTAAGCAATATGGTATAGGCAATAATACTGTCAAACTGAATTGCTACAACACTTTTTATACTTTGGGAAATTTAAAAGTTTTGAAAAACTACTGAAATCAAGTTTCAAAATTTCCAATTTTATGCATTGTAATTTATTTCAAATAAATTGTAGGTTTTTATTCTATAATTTCATCAATACTTAACCACAATTAATGACCCCCACAAACTTCATAACCATATCTAGCTCTCATTCTTTTGGAATAGATGAAAAAAATCAAATTGAAAGGGATATATTTTTATAAAACATTAATTTTTGGGAAAGGTTCTTGAATAAAGTCGTAATTTTATTCATCTTGTGATGTTATCCAGATTGGTGGGGAAGAGGCAATAAGGCAAGTGTATCATTCCGAAACATTGGGTGTCCACCATTGAGGATGACAGTTTTCCATGTGAGTGAGATTTTCCCTCTTTCATATACTATATTGTGTAGCAATCCTGTCAATGATATCTGATTCAATTCCATAACGAATGTTTAGAGTACAAATTGAAAAGGAAAATGTCCTCTCTAGAACTTTCTTATTAGTCAGTGGGCTATGCTTGAAGACTGGCAATAAACAAATCTAAAGGAAAGAACTTTAATCGTTCAAGCCAGTCTCGAATATACCTACACAGTAGGTTGAATGGACTGACGCCTATCAGAAAACAACTACTCCCCTGCACTGACGCCTATCGGATATAATTCAACGCCCTGCGTGGTATTAGCCAAGGAAGTAGTTGTTTTCTGATAGGCTTCAGTCCATTCAACCTACTGTGTAGGAATATTTGAGACTGGCTTGAACGTTTAAAGTGCATTTCTTTAGATTTCTTCTCTAGAATTCAGTGTTCATACAAATGTATGTATTTTTCTCTCATATAATTGAATATTTATATGACACTAGTTATTTCGAGAGGGATTTTTCTTCCAGTTTGTGTCTGTTACTTCTTTGCATAACCAACACATCTTTGTATATAATTGATTTTTGAATCAATTGCTTTCTTCCTTTCTTTGGAAGATTCCCACATTTATTATATGAAGATGGAGAAGTAGAAAGCTTTTGCTCTTAATAAAAAAAAATATTCCAACGTTTAATTATAAAAATCTTGACAAGACCCACAAAATATATAAAATTTTGGAATAATTTTCTCCCTCAAAGAAAAAAATTAATCCACTTACATGCATATTTAACCCCAATATATTTTGAAATTTTCCTACTTTCTTGGTGCTCTTTCCCTTTTTTCTCAACACATATTGTTCTTTTATTTGACAAGGTTGAAATAATCAGCAATTTTTTTTTCAGGGTAAGTGTAAAGTGATCCTTTAGCCTGCAGTAAAAATACCAAAGTTATTTTAAAACTTGTATATTTTCATTTGGTATACATAAATAATAAATATAATGTAGGTCTGGATATAGATAATCAATAATATAATTTTACTAAATGGTAAAGAAGCTACCCTAAACTGGTCTTTTATAAAAATTTCAATCACGTTCAATAAAATGTATTTTGAATTATATATATATAAAATCATTTAGTGTAAATAAGAAATAAAAATAGATATACATATTAAACAGAAGTACAAGAATAAATAATTTACAAAGATAATTAATCATAATTATTTCTTAATATATCATAAAAAATGTATCTAGAAACTGATAATCATTTTTTTTAGAAAAATTTGAATTAACCTTGAAGTCATAGTTTTTGTGTATCTCAGAATTCGATTATATTAATTCCTTTATTTCTGGATACAGTTTCTTTTTTTTTGAGTAAATATTACCAAGTAGGTGATATCCTTGAAATATCTCCTATTCCATCCTTTAATCGTGTACTAACTTGGCGATCATTGAAATGGCAACAGATTCCTCTTTTCATTAAAAAAATATTTATGTAAATTGATAATAAAAAAATAGCTCGCCAAAAGTATTAAACTTACAACAATAAACTGTTAATAACAACTCAGTTCAGAAACAAAAATAATTCCATTGTGTGAGATTCATTCCTAAAAGACAATATCATTGTTGAGATTCAAGTCAGAATACTGAAAATATACTTTAGTGCAAATTGCGTATGCTTTTTGCTTTCTTCATTTCCGAACATTCACTGAACGTTAGAGAGTTTCATGATAATTTACTACCTTTTACATGTTCAACCAATGAAAAAATATGAATCAATATCTTTGTTTTACAAGGGCTTAAAGAAATATAACAAATTTCCAGAACCATTAAAAGATTGTAGTAGTGTTCCTTAATTCAAAAATGAACTTATAAATTATATAAGATCGTCAAGTAAATGTTTCTACATCTTTACATTGAACCTTATTGCGAAAATAGTATTAATTATAATGTATGATACAGTTTTTATTATGTTATGGTCTTATTATTATACATCATCTAATAACTGTTGGGATGTTCCTATTTGAAATGAATAAATGATCGAATGATTGATCTCACTAGTTATACACCAAAAATGCCTTTAGGTAAGCAATCTTCATATTTCATATATTATCCCTCAAAAAATTAGAGATATTCTTCTACGTTTGTTTGAAAGTGGTTGACAATGTTTCATGGTGAATTTTATTAGTTGGGGCTTCCATTGTCCAATATGATTCTACTACGATTCGAAATCTATGAAAGAACAAATAAAATTAGAATGAGTAGCTAAAATATCAATTATATCAAACAACAAAAAATAACTGGAAAATAAAAATAATAATGAGCAGTAAATTAAAAATTAAATCAAATTTTCATTTTGAATCTTGATTATTTTATTCATTTTATTGTATTTTCATTTCGCGTTTAATTGTTTATTATAATTGATAGTTTAGCTATTCATTCTAATTTTATTTGTTCTTTCACAGATTTCGAATCATAATAGAATCATATTAGACAATAGAAGTCCGAACTAATAAAATTATAACTATTCACGAATATTACTAAAAAAAAAAGGAGAATGAAAATTTCACATTTGAATATCATTTAGGATTTGATTCACCTATTTTTAGATATTCTTAGAATAGACGGGGAAATCTTCACAAAACTCAGTTCATCCAAGTAATCATCAATTTGATTATCCAAAACTTTGACAATGAATATTATCATTTCAATTCTATTATGAATTGAGATATTCGTGAACGAATCATAAGACAACCTAAAGACTTTCAGAAAGAAAAATCAACAGAGATTGATTATGCTTGGGCTTTGTGTAGTCCAAATAAGTTAACTGAAATTTTCTTATCGCATCACTAATATTAAAGTAAATTCTATGTAACAAAGTGTGATTTGGATTAAAATCTGCCAGTTCCAGTAATTAATTCCAACTGTTTTAAATTTTTCTGTAAATATTATGTAGAATACTTTTCCAAACCATGAGAACGAGCACCACACCTAAGGACCTAACTATGTAATTCCACCAGTTTAGAAATCTAATACACCTAATAGAATTGCGTTTCCTTTATATAAAGAATACTTAACGTTAAAGAAAATTTTAAGAGGGGTCTTTCGAAGATTGCTCCCAAAATGACAATTGCTAACTATTACCAACAGATATAATTTGTTGTCTTATTCAATAAAAAACCTATTTTAGATCGTAGCAAAAATGGTAATGTGGTGGATCGGGTGGGATAGGTGGAGGGTCTTGTGGAATTGTGACTCCCTCGGCATCCAATAACCTCAACTTAATCTCCATACTCAATAATGTGTCTAAATCTTTTTCAGTTTCCTTACTCTGCATTCTCTGTCCGAGCAGAGCATTGATGCCATCCGTCCAGTAAGCCAATGCCAACTCGTCTGGTGCCACACAATCTAAAGATTGCAGATCTACACCTTCCAAGGCTAAAGAGAAGGCCAGCTGGTGAGACGCCTTACGCCCCTTCATGTGAGGGCAATCTCTACCCACTAGTAATGCTCTGATATCAGAAACTGCCAGTTTGGACTGAAGTTCTTCTGTAGAGGGGGCGCTCTTTTCATCGCAATCACCATAGTGTAAAACTTTATGATTGGGTGATAAACGCATGTACCAAAATTTGTCTTTGATCCTCTGACCTCTAGCGGAATACTTGGTGAATCTGGTACCTGAACAAAAAAGGTTAATATTGCTATGAGAATACAAAACATATGTGTGTTTCTCAAAATTGGAAAAGTCATCATTTTCCTATTGAAAGTAATTAAAAATTAAATATAAATATTAAATAATTAAAACAAATTTTTATGTTTCATTTAAAATTAAAATGTAAAGAGAAGCCATCTTGTTACTGTTGTTTTTATGTGTGTTTTCAGATGTTTATGAAGTGATTTTTTTAGTTGGCACAAAAAATGTAATGAGTATAGAGTTTATGAAATGAAAGAATCAAACACAATAATTAAGAGCTGCAATCCTAAAGCATTAAAAAAAAGTAGACTTCATTGTATGTGTACCATTGAAGTCCATCTGTTCAACTAGCTTACAGTAAAGACGCTTCTAATAAGATACTTGACAAAAAATTTTATATTGTTTTTTCCATGAAATGCATATTTTGAAACTTTTTACTGAGGTTCACCAAAATACCTTCTACCGAACCAAACTTTACCTTACTTGAAATTATTCTTTTTGCTACATTATCAAGTAATTTATTGTCATTTTACAAAAAAAGCAACTGTCTTGCTTTCATAAAAAAAATGTTTGAAGAGAAAAAAATTATTATCCCTGTAAATATTCAATACTGGTGAGATCTCAAACACGTTCTGAGTTGGGCTTTATACCCAAAAAATTTACACATTGAAACTATAGATGGATTGCTGTTATTAATAACATTTTTCAACAAAAAATGATTTTAATAGGGAATATTTTGAACAAAATCATAAACTCAAGTAATATACATGTAAGGTTTGACATCTTTCCTTAGAAGATGCTATCTATGGGATCTACAGAAAACTTAAACCAAAATAAACAAGGATTTTAGACGGCCAAGCTTCGATATCGACCGCCAAATAAGAAATCGCTTTCTATCTTCCTCTACAGTTTTTACTGCTAGAAAACTAGTAGAAATCAGAGCTCTAAAATAGAGCATTCGTGATCTAACCCAAGATAAACTTGTTTCAATCTGCCATATGTCTTATTAGTGATGCTAAGCTGAACGACAAATGCATTATTGAACTCAATTATTTTTAAAGAACAATCCTGAGCACAATTGGTACATAAACCGATAAATGAGAAATCACTTTTTGTCTTTGTCTGTAGCTTTCATTACAGGGCAACTAAATTAAACCAGACCATCTTGTCTGAGACTTTTTATGCTTTTTCATGTCCAGCGTATGTCTTCTCTGCCTATATTCATTGACATAAAACAACAGACGTTCTTACGGTATTGACGGGAAACCAGTGTTGCCCTTTGATCCAGGGATATTAAATCACTTGTTCGAAACGAGAAGTATGGAACTTATTGGAACTATTCATTTTCTATATTCCAAAAGATATCAGTGAATGTACTGGTATACTTTTAAAGTGTAATTGAAGTAAGAAGTGTTCAGCTGTAATTTAGGTTATGGTATAAAGTTGAATTTAACATAGTGTACCACAACATCTTTAAAAACTTTCATGTAATTCATCCACGAATATGTTATAGTTATAACAAGATAATTAAACTGAAACATCTACTTCTTTCTGGAAATTAACTATTCTTCACATCGAAATATATAATAATTTGCCCAACATATCAACAAAAGCGCAAAAATCTAATCAGGATACCTAGCGACCTGTAAAAACAAATGGTCAGGGAAAATTGAAAACTCGAAAAAATCTAATACACAAAAGTCAGGGAATTTTCACTCGTTTCTGGAAATTTCAAACGTTTTAATATTTATATTTATTTTGTCAGTATTTATAGTTTGTAAGTAACTTTAATGTCTGTATTTTTTTATCATCTAGCTATATTTGAAATAAAATGTTTTGAGGTGTAACGATGTGAAAGTATCAAACACAATAATTTAAGAGCTACAATACTAAAATTCAGCAACTTAAAAAGCTTCCTAAGTAATGTTGTGTGAATATTTCTGTATGAAAACTGTTCTCTATAACAGAAATTAAAATGTCTGATGACTGTGTTGAGGAAAGATACACATTTTAAAAAAAGAGAATTGAAACTTTCTACGTTTTTTAGCACTTTTATTTGTAACTAACGTTACTGCAGTTTCGTCCTATAAGGACATTTTCAAACTTATACATTAAACTGCAGTAACGTTAGTCACAAATAAAAGTGGTAAAAAACATAGAAAGTTTCAATTCTCTTTTCTTCATTATGATTTCCTACCACGTAGTAACGGCTACATCCATCAATTTAGACACATTTTATTTACTGAGAAAATTAATATTTTGAATTAAAATTCGAAACATTCACCTCTCCCAATGTCTCTACTTCCCTGACTAATACCAGCGGGACCTCAATGAAACTAATCAGTTGAGTACGAGATAGCATTGCTGTCTTGGTTATATCTGATCTGGCGCTGATGAGAAGTAATACTTTGAAACCTGTCTGTGGGTAACCACTCGATTTTCAGCAAGATCTTGCTGCTGGACTAACGAGAAGCATCTGGAAGAATTTCCTTTATGAGGAAACTTGCACAAATGTCTGTTGGATATATTCGAATGTTCGTCATAGTATTCATCAGGAAGAATTTCCTTTATGAGGAAACTTGCACAAATGCCTGTTGGATATATTCGAATGTTCGTCATAGTATTCATCAGGAAAGTAGTTGTATTTGAGTTTTCGAAAAAACATCGGCTAAGGGTTGTTTCATTGAGATTATTAATTTTGGTTTTTGTAGATATTGTAACATAGCTGTCATATTCAACTCATATTTAGATTTCACTCTTACATATTCAGACTTTTACTAGTGTAAAAATTTTGTTTTCATGGTTCGAGTTCCTTTTTGAATGATTGGTACCAGAGAATAGAACAAAGGTTAGTGCAAATCTAGAAAAGTCGGGGTACTTAGATCAACTAAAGTGCTGGATACCCTGAATGTAACAAAAATGAGAAGTGAAGACCTACCTTCAACCAAAAACGAAAGCCTTTGTTGCTTCACCAGCCCCAAAATTTCAGGAGTGATCAGCTCCCTCAACTCAACCACAGGTCTGGCATGGGACTCCCATTCTTCCCTGGTGTTCCTCTCTAGTTGCCAAAGTTGGGTGATTTCACCATAAGTCAACGTGTGTAACTTACTTTTCAGCTGTTCAAGTGAAGCCGGCGTAGTATCCAGAGCTCTGACAATCTGTTCTTGAACGACGCTAGCAACTTTTTGGAAGTCTTCGGCGGTAGCTCGCATTTCTTTCCAAGTTTTATTCAGTAAAACGATGCAGATGCAAAAGCACTCTTCAAAAGGATGATCGTGGGTGAAGAATAGTGGCTGATACGTTACACACTGCTCAGATGGTGGTTCACCTTGAATGCAAATAATGACAAACTGTAGAAAAACTTGAGAAACCTGATTAACTTCTTAGATCTTTTTCATCTTGAGGTTATCATTTTCAAGATGTCAGTAAATAATCAGATTATCATATTATCAGATTATCATATTATCAGATTATCATAAATAATCATATTATCATCGTTGGAGGACGACTATGACATGTTAATGATAACGGAAACATGGTTACAGGAAGTAGTCAGGGATGGAGAAATCGTTAACATAGAAGGTTTCCATTTGATAAGATCTGATAGAGATCTGAAATTCACAAATAAGAGCACTGGAGGTGGGGTCCTAATAGCTGTTAAAACAAAATTCAAAATCCTCAATA